>JAHWFO010009480.1:3368147-3418209 GCA_023313115.1 Rhysida immarginata | reverse complement strand
AAATTTTGTCTATTAAAGTTATTGGATATTTGTTTTTTATTAGGTTCAGTTTAAGTTTTTTTAAATTTGTAGGAATATATTTCGGGGATGTAAGATTTTTTATTCTTTGTAAATATTGTTTAATAGTGTTAATTATTTGGTGTGTGGGTTGTTGTGATAAGTAATGTGGTATGTTGTTACCTTTAGTTGGTTTTTCATATATCTCAAAATCTAGATTGTTTTCATTTTTTATAATGTTTATATCTAAAAATGTGATACGGTTGTTGGTCATGTTGTTGTGTGTAAATTTTAAAGGATATCGTTCTTCTAATAGGTGTATTAATATTTCTATTGGTTTGTTTGTTATGACTAGGATGTCATCTACATATCTCATCCATATTTTTATGTGTTGTTTGTGTTGTGATTTGTTTAGTAAATTGTGCTCCATGTTATTTAAATAGATGTTGGAAAGGATTGGTGATAATGGACTACCCATGGGTAAGCCTTCAATTTGTGAATAAATTTTTTCATTAAATTTTAATTGATTGTTGGTGAAACATAGATTTATGGATTATATGATTTTTAGTCCTTTCGTGTAAGGTAATTTTGTCTTTAATTGATTTTTTATGATGTTGAGAGTTGGTATGATTGGGATGTTATCATACATAGCTGTTATATCTATAGTATAAATTTTGTCTTTATTTTCTAATTTTAATTTTTCTAATGTTTGTTTGGCTAGTGTTGAGTTTTTTATTGTGTAATTAAAATCAAAAAATTTTTTTAAATAATTATCTAGAAATTTTGCTAGTTTGTAAGTTGGTGATTTTTTGGTGGATGTTATGATTCTTATGGGATTTCCTTCTTTGTGTATTTTTATTACTCCATAAATTGAATTTGGTGATGTTTCTCCTGGAATTATCTGTTTTTGTTGTTTTTCATTAATTATATTTTCTTTTTTTAATTCATTTATTTTTTTAATAACATTTTTTTGGAATTGTATTGTTTGATCATTATTTTCTAATTTGAAAATTTTATTTTCTTTTATGAAATTTTCTATGCTAATAATGTAATCTTTTTTCTTTTGTATGACCATTATTTTACCTTTGTCTGCTTTTGTTATAATTAGATCTTTATCTTCTAAATAAGTTTTAAATTTTTTTATTTCCTTATGCCAATATAGATTTTCTTTATTATTCCTTATTATAGTGGTTATGTTCTGATTGATTATTTGTTCTTTATTATTTACTTCTTCTTTTTGTAATATATATTCTATGTTGGTTATCATATCTGTTAGGTTTATTGGGGCATTATATGCAAATTTCGGTCCTAGTTCTAAAATGTTCATCCATTTTTCTGGTATATCTTCATTAGTTAAATTGATGATGTTTGGTAGGTTATCAGGAACTGCTTCTTCATTTTGTTGTATGATTTCACTATATTGGTCACTAATGTTATTTGCTATTATTGATGACTGATTTCTTAAGTTATTAGTGACTGGTTGATCATTTTGAGTCGTTGGTTGTTGTAGTCTATGGTTATTTTCGAAATTATTGGTAATAAGCCAATTCCATTTTTTGGATAATCTATTTTTATTGTAATGAGTTGTGTTTATTATTATTTTTTTGTTTTTATTAATTTTACGATTTTCCCCATTAAAAGGAGACTGAACTCATTTAAATCTATGACAAGAGAAGATTACAATTCATTTAGATACCACACAAAAAAACTAATTGACAACACAACTCATTAATTGAATTCTTCAAGATTGGTGACTTTATTTATTATTATTTTTTTGTTTTTATTAATTTTACGATTTTCCCCATTAAAAGGAGACTGAACTCATTTAAATTTAAATTAATCATTTAAACTCCTTAGATCAATAAGAATGTGCTAAGTTGGTCAACAGCATGTCAAATAGGCTAAGTCTTGTAAATAAAGCAATTAAATATTAATTGGATGAATCATTTTCGATTAAACTAATTTGTGTATCTTTTTTTTGTCTCTATCTCAGGATTATTCTATTATTTTGCCATCTTCAATTTATTTAATGTAAATTTTAAATTTTGAATAAATTAATTTTTCTTTTGAGTTCTACTAGAGGAATAAGTAAGAAATGTCTAAACATGTACTTACAAAATTTCATTGATTAATCTCCACTCAAATTTAACTTCAGAACCTAATATACCGTTATTCTAATTTTTTGGCAAGGAGTTGTACTATTTTAATTGCTTTTGCCTCATCAATCTTTTTCATTAATAAACTGGATATTTCTAAATTGCACTCTTTAAGAAAGTGAATTTTTCATTATGGAGGATGAAGAACTCATCACAGATTTTGCAGGGGAAGAGACTATCATAACAGACGAACTTCCTACTGACGAACCTCCTACTGCTGAACTTCCTACTGACGAACCTCCTACTGACGAACCTCCTACTGACGAACCTCCTACTGATGAGATATCTAAGCCTAGTGGTAAATAAATTCATCAAATAATACACTGATTGGCATCAAACTCTTCCCTGTAAAAATAATGGCTTATTCTTATAGATTCCACACTACAAATTCCAAATATGGTAATTAAATTGCTGGATCTCGTACCATTTTTTGGGGATGGAGGGGGGAATGGTTGCTGTTAAAGTGAAAATAGTACATTGCTTTTTAAAACATTATAGTGCCTGGCATGAACGAAAAAGGAAACTGGCGCTTGCGTAAATGAAAAAAAACTCGTTCAACCACTCAAAAACAGAAAAGAAATATGCTCATTATTAATAATTCTTGGAAAGGAACGTTCAATCATCGCATTATCAGCACCTCAGTTTCCAAAATATTCACATTCCTACAGAATATAGTTAAAATGTATACACCGTTCCTTATTCGTTCCTGATTGGTTGAACGAGGTTTTTTCACTTATGCATGCGCCAGTTTCCTTTTTCTTTTGTACTGGGCACTATAGTTCTGAAAGTGTGGTATAACACCAGGATATAGCTCAAATTGAAAAGCGATGCAGCGGCAAAGTGAATCAAAATATGTTAGCGGATTACTGCTGGACACTTCTACGGAAGACGCCAAAAGTGCAATACAAGAGACAAAAGACAACAAAATGAGGTTTTATGAGACACTTCATTGATTTGTTAATAAGATGGTGCAAAATAATACCTTTATTCATGTTTTCATTTTTATGTAGAATTGTAAATGAATATACATGTATTAGTCTTTTAATTGATAAAATATTTTTTATTAATATAAAACTCTCTCTCTTAAAAATAGTATGTGATGGTGCAATTTAGATGTCATATTTAGATTTAGGAATGTCAAAGCTATATGGTTCACATATTTTTTTGCAGGGAGGAGAACTTTTTTTTTTGTTTTTTGCTGACCAGCGTTTTCAGTGATATAGGTTGCTTTTATTTTTCATTTAGTTTTAGTTGTAGAGAGTGCACGAATAATATTAAAGAGTCAAATATTTTCTTTGGAGCAAATTCAGCCCTGTTTTGTCAGATTGTAATCATTTTATTTTGGATATTAGTAGTACAGTGCTGTCCTACTGGTCTAATGTTACTATAATTAAAGTTAAGAATACATGTATAAACAAAAATTTTATTGTATACCAGATGTCCCTTTTTAAGTAATGCAACTAAATATCTTGAGAACGGAAAAAACTAAAAAAAATATTTCAGATAAAAGTTGCACGGTACAAGAGATACATGTTTCAAGGTATTTAGCGATGCTGCAATTTTTATCTGCAACATTTTTTTCTTTAGTGTTGTTTGTTTTTGAAATATTTAGCTGCATTACTTAAAATAGCACAATTGGTATATGGATGGATGGATGGATAGATAAATGTATGTATGCATAAGAGAGATTGCATCTCGGTCTGAAAGTGCATGATCAAAAAACATGTTTGTATACCAGAGTGAAGTTGGTTTGTGTGTGCTTGTAGAAAGGTTGAATGATGTTTGTGAAAAGCAGAAGAGGAGAATCGATATTGATATGACGAAGGTCCTTGAACTTGAGAGGGTTATGGATCAAACAATTTGCAAGGTGAACTTTGGACGTTATTTGGGACATGTGAATGAAGTTTAAGGTCTTTGTATTACGATTGGATATATATTTTGTTACAGGAAAACACATCTTCTATGGGCAAATCAACTTGTGCAAGCAACCAGCATTGGACCATCGACAACTGGAAATATATTGCTTTGTCCAGTGAGTCAAAGTTCCTAGTGCATCATGTTGATGGCAGATGCAGAATTTGGTACAAACAATATGAACCTATGGACCCATCATTTCTGTCGACAATGTGCAAACCAGTGGGGGTTGTGTCATGCTGTGGGGAATGTTTACCTGGCACACGTTGAGTCCACTGATAATCCTGGGTTTATGTCAAGATGCTAGAGCATACGTAGACATTGTTGTCAGTATTTTTAGTGCATGTAATCATTGTTAGAGTACAAGATAAAATAGTATTGTATGTGTGATTTGTGATTATTATTTAGTTCCTGATTCATCATTCATTTTGATAGCCATTGTTCAATGTATATATATTTATTAATTTATTATGGTATTCTATTTAATATGTAAATGATTTGCCTTATTTTTGAATTCTCTTTTAAAGGGCAACTCCACTCTAATATGCAACCTTATTTAAAATGAAAGTTCGAAATATAAATAATAACGTAGCATAAATGAAAAATTTCAAATTGAACGCGAAATATATAAAACAAACGAAAATCACGAAGGTCAAGAAATCACCATTAATTTATTTCTATACAAGTGCTTTTTTACGATGGCTTACGCTTTTTTATGATGATAGGCATGATTTAATTTAATTAGGGATCGCTGTGGAAGAGCTTCTCTCTAATATTTTTGGGACTGGAGCCTAATCTAGTCCCTCCTTGACTACATTAGATGTCAGCTGACACATAAATGGAGCACCAGGAAGTAGTATGTTTCACACTTTAAAATGAAATAATGGTTTTAAAATTTTTCTATTGCTGCAGTTGTATTTTATTTGTTTCAAATAATGATATTCTGCCAAAAAAATGATATCGATTTTTTGAGTGGCGTTATCCTTTAAGAAATTCATGCAAGAAAAAATCTTAAAAGGTCTATGGTGGCGATAGGCATCCACGTGAGGTTTCCAGGATTCTCCATGATAATTTACAAATTAAAAAGAAGAAGAAATTTACTATGTTCTTTGATGTTATTATTTTAAATAGCAAAAAATTCTCATTTTGAATAGCAATTGTGTTCAATGTCAGCATTTTTAGCTATTTTATTCCATGTCAGTGTTCTTAGAATTAAAACGTTTCTTACTGCTGATATTTTATCTCTCTCTCTCTCTCTTTTTTTAATTTTTTTAATTTAGAAGATGTAGATGATAAAATTGGTGATTTAATTAGGAAGTATATACCTGATGCTAAATTAATGGAAGACATTGGTTTGGAGGTGACATATATTTTGCCAACCAGAGAACTCTCAAAAAGTGCATTACAAGATTTGTTGAAGGATTTAGACTCGGGAATGACGGAGTTAAATATGCGTGGTTATGGCATATCTGATAGTAATTTAGAAGAGGTAATTAGAAATGGAAGATCTGCTTTTTATGGTAGACTGTTGGAAGGTGGAATTTGTTCACACTATGTTGAGAACATTTTAAAAACAGGAACTATCAGTTAATTCATGTAAAATCAATTTTGAGTGAAAAACAAGGTTATATTGTATTTTAGTTCATTACATTTCTCATTTGTTGATATTGATTAAAAAATTATGAAGATGACATGAAGAGTTTGAAATAATGGGTTGGAAAGAAAGTAATATCTGCAAATGCAAGACAGTTGAAAACTGCTACTCACAGTAAATACAACACAAATTATTCAGTATGTAGTTGCCTTCATTTTCCAACTTGCACCCATCTGGGGAACTGTTGGATACTGGCCCTGTAGAATTGTGATGGCTTGGATGCAAAGAAGGGAGTTGAGAGATGCACGCACATCATTGAGCTGCAGCACATTGGTGATGATAGCAATGTTGTTCGGCAGGAAATTAGAAATACATGGCACCCAATTTATCCCATTGCGCAGGCAACAGGATCTTGTATGGTCCTGGTGTTTTGGATTGGCATGGTCCTCTGTTTTGCGTCTAATCACTGTTTCTGGCTGCTGACTTTGTCATGCAGGAACGATTTTTTTTTATTACATGTCACAATGCAGTTCAACTTGTAACATGAAGGCAGGGAAATACATGAGCTGATTCAATTTGCTTTCTATTGAACTGTGTGTTCTTGGGATATCAAAACTCTGCTCTTGTTCACATTACTGAGTTGATTCAAGTGCATGATAATTCATATGTGGATAGTCTCCATCTGTACAGCCAACTCCCATGTGGTAAGATAAGGGTCAACATTTACTAAGATCTTCATCGTGTCCATATCCATAGTTACTGGACTTCTGGCTATGAGAATCTTGAATTTTTTTCTTAAAAACTGTTCAAGCCAATGACAATACTGATATGCAGGGGGTATTCTTTGAGGAGAAAAACACTTTGAAGGAGGAGATAAAGACCACTGAACTGTAAATTGCATGAATTCTTAAAAAAAAACAAACTTTTTCGGAACTTTTTTCATACTTCCTGCTTGTTTCTTCATAATAAATGCTTAATTTTTATATTTTAATATTAATATATTTGTTTATTAAATATTGTAATTGAAATTACCTTTAATTGTTATAACAAATTATTTTCTTTTAGAAATTAATATACAGAGCAAGCTGAAATAATAGGGACAAACTTCAGGGGGTGATTCTTCACAAGAAAAGCAACAAAAAAGTTCATATCAACTTATGTCTGGAAATGGCAATAATTATATGCATGAGATCATATAAACAGTGTTTTATTTTTGTTGCAGAGTTACTTTTGAGATCATCCAGCAGAGATTCAATGGTCCAGTATTCATATCAGGAAAAAGCCAAGATGTCTTCACATGGGAATGGTCGAGATGCCGCACAGATGTACCAAGAAAAATATCCTAACAGGATAGGTTGAGGAGGTCCTATTGCATGGATCACCATATCACTGGAATTAAACTCCCTTCACTTTTACTTGTGAGGGTATCTTAAAAACGTTGCATATGCGGGCCATTTCCTGTTGTGGAGTTACTTAAATAGCGTGTCAATGCAGCCTGTGATGCTATTCAGGTACAGGCTGGAACATTCAAACCAGTGCACAGTCCATGATGCAACCTGTGAATGCTTGCATTGGGATCCCAACGAGATCACTTCGAACATCTTTTGTAACGTTGACACAATTACTGCCACAGTAATGTCATGTTCTGTACTAATTGCTCTATTACAGACAAACCGTCCATTTCTGCATATATTCATATGAGATTTTTTGTTCTTTTTCTGGTCAGAAATTCCCTCCTGAATAATTTTACTTCACCCTGTATAATTGAATAAAACAGTTTACATTTTTATATTTTTTTTCCTTCAGGTGTTTATGAAAGTGACCATCAAAGATTTACCTTCGGTTGATGAGCCTGATGAAGGTAAAATGAATGTATGTTTGATTTGTATATTCATTAATTTGTTTTTCTATAATTTAACAATTTTGATTTTATACTGGATTGTGACTCAAATGCCATTTGTTCATAATATTAATTTGCATATTATTCTAATATATTTGTATGTATTGTAGATTTGTTAGTATCTGTGAATATTTTGTTGTATAATTGCATATTATGTTTGCATCTGAATTAGTTGAGGTTAAGATATTAAATTAGATTGTTTTATCTTCAGTCTTTTATTTATAATGAATAATTTTTGATAGTTGCCGACTTTCCCACCATTATTATTAGGCTTACTGCAGAAAGCACGTGGGGGAGATTTAAAATTTTCGATTTTCATGAGCTTTGGTGAGTGCTTTTGAGAGGGCAAAGCATCGAATACCCTCATGTTAGAAGATTATTGGTGTTGTATGTATGATAATGAGGGATCACTCAATTGCTAGTTTCCGAGACATATGGATGGCTGCACAGTATTGAGAACCCTATTAAAAGTTTTTGGAATGAATTAGAATGTTGTGTGAGGTTCGGGCAATGAAGCATAAATTGTTCAGAAATAAATTGATGAGAAGATAAACTTCTACACCAATGGTTTACTGATTGAGGATGTCCTGAAACAAAGATAAAACAATAAAAATTATTGTTTCTTGAACAGTTTTCAAAAATAACATCTTAAAAGTTCTTGGCACCATCTTTGCAAAATGATTTGTCATGCAATCAGTCAAAATAATATACCCTAATCATTCAAATTATTTTATTCCATGCCATTTTATGTTTACCTTACGAGACATCAAGTAGTTCACACAACTGATAAATCCTGTTTATACTGCAGTTTGCTGTCATTTACTCCAGTACAAAGAAAATGTCTCTTAATAAATTATTCTCTGTTCAATGAAATAAAACTGAGATATCCAGTTACATTTCTGATTTTATTGTTGCAAATGAAATTTTACAATGTCTAACAATTGAAATTAGAAATTTAAGTGGGCATGCCCAATTTTTATTTTGTTGGTAGAGCATAGCCATTGCCTGTGATGATATTTTACAGATGACTTTTAAAATTCTTAGATTGGCTTTGATTGCCTAAATTTTTATCATTTATTAATATCTTCTTAATATCCTGCTATTTATTCTTATTAGTTTACAAAGAGAACTTTTCAATGCCATTTGTTCCTTGACTTCATTCAGTATCACATAAACACACTGTCCAAAGTAATGCAACTCGGAAAAAATTGTATAAATTGTAAGATATGCATAGAAAGAAGAAATACATGTCACACAAAATAACTCATTTTATTTGCTTGCCCTTGCAATACACAGTACATATACTAACAAATATGACATCCTGGGTGCTAATGTCAATATCCTGTGTGACTCCCACACGTCATGACAGCTGCTCACCCAATGCAGCATACTATCATAAAAATGTGGATGAAGTTCTTCACGAACATTTTCCACATCAATACCGTAATTTTTTTGTGTAAAATACGCATATTATGCATATAAAAGTTAAAAAAACCATTATTGCGTATAATAAACCGATAATAAAACCAGGAGAAGACATGGGGGGGGGGGGGCCATCAAAAGAACTTGGGGCTTATGAACTTCTATACAACCTTTGGTTTTTATTATACAGTATTATACAGTAAATATAATATACATTAAATTTATTCACTTTATATTCCACATACAGTGGGGGAGCGTGAATCTGGAATGCTTGGAACCAGATACCTCCTGGATTCGTGGTTTTTCCGGATTCGTGGTCTTTTTCTTTGGGAAAAGTTACACAATGCGTGTGTAATTAAATTATTTCTGATGACTGTTATTTAAAATTTATTTTAAAATAAACATTTTCACAATTATACAATTAAAGTCATTATTGTAATATAATCTTATTTATTAATGTAATTATATTACGATTTTGTCCCGATCATTTATGTTTGTTTTTGTTTGTTTTTTTTTTTACCAAAAGTTTCATAACTTCAAGTCCGAGTTCTTCACGTTTGGTTAGCCACTGTCAAAATTAATTTTCCCGCTGATGTTTCTAAGAAGTATCACAAATTCATTTATAACTGTGTATTATTTTTACTTCAGCAGAAGAGTGTTAGAAATTGCAGGAAAATTCAATTAGCGTCTGTGTGAAATCAACATTTCAAAAGTGCAGCAAATTCATCGGCGTATTAGGCCTATCGGAATGTACGCATTGTCGGCGATCAGGCCTAACAGTCTATTCTGAAAATGCACTAAATCATCAAAAATATTCAAAACTGCATTGTGAATATAATTTATTAAGAAATTTTAATTAAAACTAAATTTTATTCAGTAAATATGAAACTAAGCAACTTCCGCAAGTCTTAAACATTCTTCATCCGTCGATGTTTCAGCACTCGACGTTTGTTTTGTTTTTGTTTTTTTTTTTTCCCTCTTCCCTAAATGTTTAGCTTTATTTTTGTGCATGTTACATGGGTGATATGGAGGATTAATTATATCAACAAATGTTATTTTTTTTCTTAATATAATTTTCTTCCTGCGATGACTGATCACTGGCCCTATTGCTTCATGTGAGGCTTCTTGTTTCAGCAAATTGTGACGATTTTATAGAGACATTAAAGATAAGTGATTCAATTTATGGTTAGCATGAAACTTGTAATAAGTGTATAAATAAGATCACACTTTAAAAGTAAAGTGAAAAAAATTGAGATAAACCATGTTTGAGATCGAAATGTGCGTTTGCCCCCCCGTAATCAAACCCAATTCCGGATTCACGGTCTTCCAGATTCGTGGTTTCCGGATTTGTGGTCCCCCACTATAAATAATTTTTTGTAATTCACGTATATTTATTGCAAAAGCAAATCCGGTGTCTCTGTTCCGTTTTCCGTTCATAAAACCAGGAGTATTGGGTTTCCTTAGCCAATTTTCAAGATGGCCACCAAGCTGAGATTTTTGTTAGCACAGTGGTTTAATGACTGTTATTCTGCGTGAACTCTTTAACAATAAAGTTCAAAAGTAAGGCAAATTGCTTTGCCATTAACTAGAGCTAACACAATAATAAATGCAATACATGAATGCAATCAGTCTTGATAATATCAAAGAAGTTAGGGGGCACCAGGGGGGTGAAGCTTACAGCTTTTCCAGTCTTTCAAAATGGCCACCTAACTGGACCGCTGGTGAAATTCAAACGTGAGCGAGTTGTTGGAAAAGAAATCAGCCAAGTCATCTTTATCTAAGTAAATAATCAAATTAGCAAATACTGAAAGGAGGGAGAGAAACAGACTAAATTTAACATGATTAACTTAAATTATGTTAGCGTAATTAGCGTGATTAAAATAGTTTAGTTGTTTCAAAAATATAAACAAACTACTGTATTTAACAACACAATTCACATAAGCTTTCCGTCCTTGGTCCCTCTGTATTGATATAATCAGTTTGTTTCTCATATACACAGAATCGTATTTTAACAATTTACACAGTTAATAATCATTACATTGTTGCGGTTTAATTCTAGGGATTATTAAGCAATGTTGACTACCATTATTAATTGACATTGTTAGGGAAATATTGAATGATTAAGCTGGAGAAGCTTATTTTGCAGCTATGAACATGCAACAAAAATGTTTCCCATGTTTATAATCCATTTTGTAAAAATGAGACTGGCACATTTTCTAAAAAAATTGTCTAAAGCAGTTTCAAATGAGAAACTGAAGTATGTAAAACGCCAAACTAAAATCTCAATGTAATTTGTAAAAATAAAACGATTCTTTCTGCTAATGATGTTGATCTTATGGATTCCAAAGTAATTAGCTTATAAATTAATAAAAAAAAAGTCATGTCCATTAAACATGTGTTTAATTTATTGTATCAGTTAAACTGAAGTTAAAATACAGCCCTAATGTAAAATTTATCAACTGGAAACAAAAAGATAAGCAAAATGCTGATACTACTGAAACGTCTAAACAAAATCCCAATAGTAGACTAAAGAGTCGTTTGCTATTCTAAACTCATCATGGCAGCAGCGCCGCCCTGGCAAGCACTAAAACCACGCAGACTTGTAGTGGTACGGAGTTTCCACCTCTGGTTTAAGGTAACACATCCATCTCTATGGGGGGCACTATTCCGCAGTTTTACCAATGTTTGCTACTAATCGATCTTCATAAAGATGTCGGGACAAAACGTTTGAATTATCTATCAAATGGATATCTATCAATCATTCATTTGCATGACAAATAGTACAAGAAAATACAATTTTAATGCTTTTGTGAAAGCAGGAATTATCCCTCCTGTGAAGAAGAAACGGTAATTAGGCCTAACAAAGAACTCAGACACAGACAATTCAGATTTTGAAGGAATTTAAATACACTTATTTCAGATAAAATGTTAGTTTAACTGTAACAAATAAATTCTTTTATATGATCATTTATTTTTAATATTTATTTCTTCATTTTTTTTTTTAGAACTCATTGTAATCCAATATGTCCATCTAGAGCCTGTATGGCCTGAGGCCGACGAGTTGGGTCACTGGATGGACCTGGATTAACGACTGCTGTATGATGGTCACAGCAGCTGGGGGGGGGGGGCGGGTGAAGATCCTGAGTCACTGATCAGTCGGCCATCCAGTGACTAGCCGTGCCTGATGTTGCTTAACTTCAACTTCACTGAAGGTGTGTTTCAGTGAAAGCCCACCAGGCCACGACTATAATATAAAGTGACTATAATGCACTTCGCGTTTGAACAAATATGGCGGAGCACTCCCTGATGCTGAATCTCTATCTTAGGTACATAAAGTGCATATAATATGCGATTGCGTATTATGGGCTGGGAATTTTTCTAAAAACACGAAAAAACAAGGGTGCATATTATCGGCGAGGGTGTATTATATCCAAAAATTACGGTATTTTTAAACTAAATCTTCACCTATATTGTTCAGTGAATTTTCAGAGCCATGCTTTTGCCAAAGTAGATTCTGTTGTAAACTCCATCTTATGTTTTAATCTTTTAATTATGTCTTATTAAATGTCTAAAATAATCACTATTTTGGAATTCTGTTAATCAAAAATTTTACCATGTAAATAAACTCACATTAAACAAAATCACATTAATCAAAGGATACCTATATATCTGAGGATTGCCCAAATGAAAAGTGACTGCATCCCATAGCACCATAACTATAGCAGCGACAACAGTGTTCTAGTGAAGGGGTGTGCTAATAGTAGTGCTGGGTGATTAATCGATTCAAATCGATTAATCGATTAAAAAAGGAGAATCGATAATCACTTATTTTTCTGGGTGATTATTTAATTTCCTTATATCCAATATTATGTTATCGATCGTGTAAAGGAAAAAAAAAACAAAAAACCTCTACGCTATATAGGACTATTTATGACAGCCAATCATGGCCGTGTATCTCCTAACCAATAGAAATGTGAGCTAGGATCTGACAGATACTAATGTTTCAAATAAAGGTACATGTAGTACTTATCCAGAAAATCCATAAAAAAAAGACGGAATGCGATAGATATGTATCGTTTGCAGCCTTATGCTTAGGAAATCAGGGAATTTTATCCCACCAAATTTCAAATTTAGTTAACATTTTCACCACAGGTGGCGCTGCAGGCGATCTGTAACAGGTATAGTTAAAACGGATGTCTGCAAATTTTTGCCTGTGACTGCACCACAACGTTGCAGCAAATGGGGGTTACATCGAAAATGTCATTGTTTAGTTTTTTGCAACAGTCCTTGCAACATTTTCATACCAGTTTTTATTTTTTCATAGTTTTCAGCGCCACCTGTGGGTGAAAATGTTAACTAATTTTGAAATTTGGTGGGATAAAATTCCCTGGTTTCCTAAGCATAAGGCTGCAAACGATACATATCTATCGCATTCCGTCTTCTTTTTATTGATTTTCAAAATCCATCAGTCATTTTTGGGACACTCTGTATAAAACCATCACAGTCACATATATAAAATAGATATTGTGCTGGAATTTATATGAATGAGGGATGCTTCCTCATTTTGAATGGTTGGAGTATGGTAGAAGTGTATAATCATATGGGGAGAAAGTGACAAACAAAATATAAAAAGAAAACATTGTAAATAGATACAGAGGAATTATAAAATGACCAATACAATAAAAAGCAAAAAAATAATAATATCAGGTTGTTGCAAAAGTTTCTTCTGGTTCTAGAACCCTGTGCTCAAGAAGGGCTCATTTTCCGAAGGGGGTGTTCATATTTTTTCAAACAAATTATTGCATTCGATTCCTGAATATCTTTGCTAGATTACATCCAAGAATCAACTTTCTGACTATACATCTGTGGGTGTCATCAACGGTCTGAAATGGACCTTTCACGCGAGCATATTCGAGCAATAATCTTCTACGAGTATTCTTGAAAGATCAGTGCTGCGCAATGTCACCGAAACATTTGCCAACGTTTAGGTGATGGCACTGTTAGTTTACGTACAATAGAAGAATGGTATCGCCGGTTCAGACGCGGAGATAGCACTCTTCAAGATGCACCTCTCTGGTCGGCCAATCATGATTTCAGATGGTGATCTATGCCAAGCAATTGATGAAGATCACAATGTAACAACGAGGGAACTCGCAGAACAGTTCAAGGTTCACTTTTCAACCATTGCCTGGCATCTGCATGAGCTGAATCTGTCATTCAAGTTCAATCGTTTTTGTGTTGGAATAAAAACTTTTGCAACAACCTGATATTAACCAATACAAAGGTTTTGATGATTAATGGAAACATTACAAGTGGCATTGGAGTTCACATTCTTTTCTTGGTTATTTCTTATTCCTTTGGAACCTGGTCAAGTTCTTTTCTATCCCTTTAATTAGAGAGGCAATGTTGTTGTTTGTTTGGATATTGATCAGTCTTCCACTTTCTCTGTTGTTAGCAGAAATTAATTCCAATTTTATTAATTATATCAAATTTAAAATAGTATAGGGTGTCTACAAACTTATGATGGTAATATGCTTTCTTATAGTCTCAGTTTTATTGCTCAATTACATTGAAATTTTTCAGACATATTCTCAGACTCATTACTTTTCTTAAACTTCAACATGTGCACTGTTGCAAACAGCACAAAAGTTCATATCAGGCAGGTATTGCTTCCCATGTCTTTTCTAGCATATCCATCATGTTTTCAATGGCTGCAGTGATTTTCCTCTTTAAATTGTCCAGGTTCTTTGTTCTTTGGCCGTAGACAATGCCCATGATCATATTATGATCCCTTGGAAAGAAATCTGGTGAGATTTCGTCTGGGGAATTGAGAGGTCCTTCTCGGCGGTACCAATTGTAGTTAAAAAACACTGCATTCAGTTGGTGGCGGACCTCCAGGGACCATTGCACTGGGGCTCCATCCTTTTAGTAAATCAGTCCTGTAATATCTTGCACCCTCACAGCACATAAAGTGTCATCATGTCCACATACAATCACCAATGAATTGTTTCTTCTGCAAAGAAAAAGGGCCCGACAATGCCAGTCCTCATGATGCCACCACCTATCAACACATATTGAAAAGTAATGAATCTGAGAATATAGCTGTGAAATGTCAATGCAATTGCACACTAAAAACCGGAGTTATAAGCAAGCAAAATACTGTCATACGTTTGAAGACACCTTGTATTTTTTACATAAGTTACAAGAGAATAAATATGGTACTGAAAAAATTCTAAATAACTTTATAGAAAAAAGTTCGCCTAGATTATGGAAAAAACTATTTTCCTGCTGTAGGAGGAAGAAACGTGCTACACGCATAGAAGCCACGGAGGAGCCTAAAATCCCAGGTAGCTAAATGTTTATTTCCTTATTGATTGTATAAATGGAAAAAGGAAAAAATAATGATGTTCTTTGTGATTTTTTTTTAATAATCTAGAAAATAAAGAAGAATATTTGAAAAGAAATAGAAGATGTTCATTGCTAATCAACCAGTGTTGTGCCTTAATGACTAAACGTTGTCTTACCCGCATGAGAAATTGTAAAGGCTTATTTACTGAAGTAAAAAATATATCATGGAAACTAAGTTTAGCATAATATTAAAATACATAATTTAAATTTACAAAATGGATTTTGACTTTCCCCCCTTTTATTTTAGATTATTCTACCAGTTCTTTTTGTTGTGCTTGCATTATTGTTTACTTTAATTGTCCCAGCACGTGTTCCAAAACCACCATTAATTTTAACACCATGGATCTATGGACCTCCAAACTTTGTATTTTATAGGTATGTGAAAATATAATTTTCATTTATAGCAGCTGCTAAAATTTTAGAAAATATGTGGGGGCCATTGTAGTGTCTTTCTTAATAAAGTTTATGGAGGCCTTACAGTATGTAATGGAAGAAATACACAAATTTTCTGATTTCTGAAGCAGTACACACATAAAAAAAGTTATCTCATGATTTCATCATTGTCAATTTTAAATCTAATTGGGATGGGGGAGATGAACAAATCTGATGTAAAGCAATGTGCGAGGTAAGATTTTGTCTTGAAACTTGTAAGGTCTTAAATTCCTGCCATATTGACATCCATTGACATCCACAGCATTGACATCCATTAGATTTTACTTATCTTCATAAAAGGATAGACTGTTGGGTTAATAAAGATACCCTACTTGTTTTTGTTTCATATTTATCTTTATATAATGCTACAGAGAGTCAATTTAAGGAGAGATAAATAAGTGTACGTTTAATATTCTTTCCTAACAGAATTGTTGTTCCAGAAGAAGAAGTTCCAAGAATGCTAATAAATAACCTAATTCAGATGCCATATTTTGGCACACGTTGCATACATAATAATCCTTTGGGGTAAGTCTAAAAGGATTGAGGTTTAACTGTTTCTTTTATATCTGAAAATTCTTCAATGAGAAAATTTTATTCCCCCTCCCCCCTTTTTTATTTTAGTATATTTTATATACTTTCCTTGATTTTTAAAAATTTAGTTTGCATTGCTTGTGCATACCTGATCCTCTTGCGTTATTATTTTCATCGAGTTCTGAAAACCTTGAAGAATGTAGCTGTGACTCTGGTAATCAAGAATGTTCAGAACGTCAGCTAGAAGTAGAGCCACCTATGGCATTAATAGCGACTGAAGATTATATAGCAAACTTGACTGGACGGAATATCCCCAATTGGTTGGTGAAAACAGCATCAAAGTATGTAAAAACCAGGTGACTATCAGAATTGTAATAATATATCTCCAGAAAAATATACACAGGGTGTTTATGGAGTTCATACCCTTGAGCATAAAGCAAAGAGATAGAAATTGAAATTTTGCTGTGTATTATTCCTCTATAGACGAGTTCTGTAAAATCGCATACTTTACCCAGTATCATTGTAGAAGTCTGAACCTTGGTGTTAAAAAAACTTCATAATATCCACAGTGTTCACTATTGCTGAAAAGGACACTAATACCAAAAACCATTAAGGAATGACATAACCAATACCGAAAAGCTAAACTACTCATCAGTGCATAAATCATTTGAAACATAATATTTCCAAAGTTTTTGACTTGTTTTGGAAACATTAGAACAGGTTCCACTGAATCAAACTCAACCATCTTTGGACTTATTACTCTTATGTAATCATTCATGACACGTCGTTATGAGTTGTTTGATATATTACATTCCATATCTTAACATTGAAAATTTCATTAGAACACTTACCACTTAATCAAATTCAACCATCTTCTAATTTAGTAATTACTCTTATATATTCATTCATGACAGATGGTTACGAGATGCTTTTATTACATACCATATCTTAGAAAGTGAAAATTTCCACTGGTGTTATTTGAACAGGTACACTGAATCAGATATGACTATATTTGAACTTATTAATTACCATTATACAGGGTGTCCCATTTAAAACGTACCAGGTAAATATCTCGGAAACTAAGCATTGTACAGAAAAAATGTCCGAAATCAAAAGTGAATTACTTTGCGGGGGAGAATCATTAGACGAAGAATTATCTCCCCTCCCCCTCTTGTGAGGTGGGAGTGGGGGGTAACTTTGAAATCTTAAATAGCAACCCCTATTTTTAATGGTATTTTCAGATTGTACACACCATTTGAGAACTGTTTTATTCTTGGTGTTTTTTGAATTGATAGAGGCACTGCAAGTGTGGAACTTTTAAAGTTTTGAATCCAATTTTATCGAAGACCAAAAGATAAAGAGTGGGTCATACAGATATTCCGATTCTACTTTCTGATGGTCTTTAAGAATCCAAAGTCAGAATTTCAAAAATACAAAATTTTTTAGGGCACACACAAAGTGTTGGGGGCAGCAGTCCTATGGAGGCAGGGTCTGTGTGTGTGTATTTAAAAATATAGAAATTTTAAAAGTCTGACTTCAGATTCTGAAAAACCACCAGAAAGTAGACTAGGAAAGTAGACTAACCTAACCTAACCTAACCTAACCTACCCTTTATCTCTTTGTCTTCATCAATAAAATTGGGTTCAAAATTTTAAAAGTTCCACATTTTCAGTGCCTTCTATCTTCTAAACAGTTGGATCAATTCAAAAAATACCAAGAATAAAATATTTCTCAAATGTTCTTTACAATCTCAAAATACCATTCAAAATAGGGGTTGCTATTTAAGATTTCAAAGTTACCCCCTACCCCCACCTCACAAGAGGGGGAGGGGGGCTAATTTTTCAGCTAATGAATTTCCCCCGCGAAGTAATTCACTTTTGATTTTGGACGTATTTTTCGTACAATGCTTAGTTTCCGAGATATTTGCCTGGTACGATTTAAATAGGACATCCTGTATATTCGTTCATGACACCTCGTTATATATCACAATTCTGTTCATACTTGTTAATTAGTTGTTGTCTTCCTTCATGTCAGATAGTTCCAAGTTATTTGCTGTATTTCATACAGTATCTTAGGATTGAAAATTTCTAATGGGGTATCATAATGGTGACATTAGAGCACGTGGCATTGAATCACTTTCGACAATCTTCGAACTATATTTATCAATTGGCAAAAACTATACTTAATAACATGATATTCCTTCATGTCTCTTTGCTACAAGTTGTTTGATATACAGGGTGACAATTATTGAGCTATATGAAATAAAAAATCAAATTTTCGAAAACTACCGAGTTCAAAAATTTTATTTAAATGTTAAAAGTAACAACAGCTATTCGGATTTAGTTTATGACATGTTCGATATGCTTGCTATCAATGGCTATGATGTGGCGCAGACGAAAAGCAAAATTCTGCAAAACTTGCTGAAGTGTCGCGACATCGATGCTTTCGATGACCTCCTGAATGGCTGCTTTGAGCTCAGCGATGGTTCCGGGGTTATTTGCATAAACTTTTGTCTTTAATATTGCCCCACAAAAATGAGTCACAAGGGCTAAGATCAGGAGAATATGGCAGCCAAGCGAATCCCATTCCAGTGGCCTCTGGGTAACCCAAAGCCAGAATGCGCTATCCAAAGTGCTCTTCCAGGACTTCAAACACTCTATTGGTCCAATGGGGTCATGAACCACATCTTTTTGAAATCTGGGTCACTTTAGATGAGATCATTTTCTAAAATTTTCAACGATGAACATCAACAACAATACGAGAGTGCATGCTCAAAAAAAATCCTAACATGCCCTGCATTCAACCACCAAGTTTTAACTGAATCTAGCCAATTGTTCAAAAGTTATCAAGTTTTTTTTCATATAGCTCAATAATTGTCACCCTGTATTACTTACTATATCTTAGCATTGAAAATTTCTAGGTGTATCATAATGGTATCATGATTTCGACCATCTTCAAACTGGTTTGTGTGATTTATCAATTGGCGAATAAAGATTTTGAAAATCATTCATATGCTTCAAGAAGATTGAATTACAGATGGGCAGGCAGACAAATTTCCCCAATAATAGCATAAAACACCTTTTGGAACATAATAAACGGACCTGTGTAACCAGTATGGCAGAATTTAATTGCAGACTCTTTTCTGTTTATGCCATCATCACAGGGCTGACATCTACAAAGTATTGACAACAAACAGTAGAAGTTGATTGTCAATACATTGCATATGTTAGCTCTATGATGATGGTGTAAACGGAAATGCATCAGCACATTAAACTTTACTTTATTGCTTACACAGAACCCTTATTTTATTATTTAAAAAAAAAACAAAAAACTTGCCTGCCTCATTTATCACCTTGTCATTCTTACTGAAATGCTTCCCATGCAGGGTCTTTCAGTTAATGAAAGAAAAATAAATCACTAGCCTAATGATTTATGTTAGTAGATGCCATGTTCTTTCACCATGTTTATCTTATCTGGTACAGAGGGTAGATTATCGCAAGCGATAATCTGCGGCACTTCCTCCTACGAGGGAGTTTTGCGCCATCCCATTAATAACGACTGCTACGAGATGACAGTAGCAGTCGGGACCAACGGCTTAACGTGCCCTCCGAAGCACGGGGGGTTTCATGATGGAAAAGCTGCTGGGGATAAACGAACCAGAGGCTGTCACCAACTGCTGGAACACCAGCTATGGTCAATCGGCAAATGGGTCAGACCAAAGTCCCCCAACAGCCGCACCCCAAATAGCTGTCCCGCCAGCGGTGGCCCTCAAGCCCAGGCCGTCACCCAACCAGCAGCTGGCCGCGCCTGAAGTTGCTGAACTCCATCGATTGACGAGACAACCAGGCCACGGCCGCCCCCTTCACCATGTTAGTAGATGCCACTAACAAGGGAACCCCACATAGCCTAACCGCTTTAACAATGGAATCCTTGTATGGCTTTGTATGCTGAAATTTTTTTGTTTTCGCAGTTTATTTTGAAAGAAACACAATTTCTCACTCTCTTATTTTGCAAGCATCTATAGTAGCTTAGATGAGTAACATATTTCAATTTGGTGGAAATCTGTGATACATGTTCGAGGGATTCCTTGTAAGTGTCTTGTCTTGGAAATATGGATGATGAGGCAGTATTTCATAGCCTAGCCTACAATACGGTGCCACTATTCCACGACTGAAGTAAGTGTAGGCTAAGTAAGTGGCTGTGCTGTCATGAAGATTTTGAATACCTTTTGACAATATTGTCTTTTCTTCTGCTTTGATTTGTTCATGCAGGTTCTTCCGGAGATTTTAAAATTTAATTTGCAGGGATGATCTCTCTTTGGATTGAATGTTGTGTCTCTCAAATTTAATTTGGATGAATGTTGTGTCTATGAGAATGTATTGTGTTACATGTTGGTAATAAGAACCATTAATGTAATACCCCATTTCCACGATCCGAGTTTTTCTCGGTTCGGTTAGCGAAACTAGATCCGGAACGCCGTGGAACCAAAACTCATTTCATCAACCACTTTATTTTTTCCTGGTTTGAACCTCGTGTAAAAGTAAAACAAATTGGCTTAATTTAAGAGCAATATATATTTTAATACATGTAAAATTAATCATAAAAATTGAACTTCAAGAATGTTTTTGCACCTTCAAGAATTGGTTTACAATATTGGTGATACCACAATAGATAAATGAAAATCATTACCCTATTCGAAACCTTCAAAATCGGAATGAAAAACAAAAGTCAAATATTCTTCTTGAAGATTCACATATTCTATTTCATTTTCTTTATTTTCATCATTATCGTCAGCAATAGTTTTGTATGATAAACAAGCAGCTCGAAACTTCGTTGATCAAAGCAATTTTGAAGTTGCCATTCATATTGAGAAGTTACTTTCGTATTTGTTTTTGGCAACGAGAAATTCAAATAAAAGGTGAATTAATGTAATATACAGGGTGTGCCAAAAGAAGCGGGATGGTCGAATATTTCGCAAAATTTGCATCGGATCGAAAAACTGAAAAACACGTGTTCAATATTTTTCAAAAATCTATCGAATGACACCAAACACGACCCCCCCACCCCCACCCCCGGGGGTGGAGCGGGGGGGGGGCAACTTTGAAATCTTAAATGGAAACCCCCATTTTTTATTGCAGATTCGGATTCTACGTGAAAAAGTGAACAAGTTTTAGCCGAAAATTTTTTTTGATTCGCAATAGATGGCGCTGTAATCGCAGAAAAACAAATACAGATCAGAAGTCTGCAAACAATGATTCGGCTGGCTGACGGACAAAATGGCGGTCCTCACAGTCGCGCTTTTCTCGCTCTTGAGAATTTAACTAGTATCCACCCAAAATAAAGTTAACACAACTTTCTGCTTGCTTCTCTGCATTTGTTGATATTAAACTAGTTTACACAAGGTTTATTTATCTCCTGGCTGTGCTCTATTGCTTCTAGAATCAATATTTTCCGATCCGTTTCGAACACTGCTGCTGCACGCTCTCGCTTCCTCTATCAGAAGACGCGATGGGGGACCCTCCCCCCTATGCGCGCGTCCGGCGTTCCTCTTCCGTGGGGAGGGCGGAAATGGATTACGAACTAGATGTGGAGGGGTGGAAGGCTGTTTGTCCCTCTCCTCTGGGGAAGAAGCGGCGCGATGCTCGGCATGATCCTTCAAGTTCCAAGGTCTCCGGTGCAGATGCTCTCCCTTCTAAATCGCTCTCTAAAAAGGAGAGAGAGAGGAAAAAGAAAGAAAAAAAGACTGAAGGAAAAAGGAGTGCCTTTAGTCAAGCTAAAGCAACCCTGCTGACTTCTGACTCTGCTCTCTCAGCTGACCCTGGCTCCTTCGATGTAAACCCTACACCTATGTCCCCCAAATTCAAGTCATGTGTCAATCCAGGTGATTCCCTTACTAAACAGCTGAGCTCAGCGGCCCGTCCTTGGCTGCTGGTCTCGGTGGCTTGTCCGGCTGGAAGCTCTACAGCTAGCAACCCTGTTGACTCTGAAAAGGATACAGCTACTGCCTCTGACGAGACCCCTTCATCTGGTCTCCTCAGGTCCATGATTGTTTCCCTCACAGGAAAGTCGCCAAATGTTACTAAGCTCAGTTCGGGGAAATTCCTAGTAAAATTTTTAAACCTGGCTCATGCAGCAGCTTGCACAAGGTTCACTGATATAGGGGTCTATACCCTTTTCTATGAAGTCCCGAAATTCCTGACCACCTCAGTTGGATTTATTTATGGTGTCCGCCAGTCAGTTACGTTGCAAGAAATCCAAGAGTTTTCCGACCTAGGTGCGCAAATCACTGACATTAAAAAGTTTCCTCTTCCCTATGCTGGAGCCCGCTACGGAAAGCTCCTATTGTACTTCAATCTCCCAGCCCCGCCAGCCGAGCTAAAGTTCAAACACGAGGTGTTTCCAATCTCTTGTCCACCTCCTAGGCCAATGCAATGTGCCCAGTGCCACAAGCTGTGACACACAAAAGTCAGATGCAAGGCCAAAGCCTCTTGCTCTAAATGTTTATCGACATCCCACATTTGTGACAAATGTACATCGGTTCCTTTCCTCTGTGCCAACTGCGCAGGCAACCACTCTTCATATTATCAAGGATGTAGCTACTACAAATACGAATCTCTCATTAGAGCGAAGATGGTCTCTTTGTATGGTTCGTACTATGAGGCGAAGAGACTGACTGACATGGAGCTGGGAAATCTGGTGCCGGGCCACAATTCCTATGCCTCTGCCGTTGCCCCCAAGCAGACGCTTGCTACGGTGACACCAAAAAGGCTAGCCCCCCAGCGCCTAGTCGACCGATTCGTGACCCCTCATTCTGAAAGCTTGAATAAAATTAACAGAAACAATGACACATGTATTACCTGTACCACATGCGGCAGAGATGAGTCACCTCCTATTTTTTCTCAGTGTTCGTCGGTACATCCCCCTTCTTCACCAGTAGACTTCTCGTTGCTTGGGGTACAATGGTCCCAACTTTCTCCTTTCTCTATGGAACAACAGGTAATTGTAGATACTGGCGCAGAGCAAGCGCCGGCGGCTGACAATCTAGACGCCTGCAGCAAATTAACGCTGATGGGTAACCATACTGCTGACCAATTAATCGGCAGCTCTTTGAAGCTCTTTATTATGACCTTTATGGAGACTCACAAACAAGGTGATCCGCCCCAGATTGAGGAAGTCCTCAAACTTATGGGCACCAGAATGGCCGGCTCCCCCCCCCCCCATGGCTTGCTGATACGACTTCTTGGTGGCATAGTTCTCTGTCCTTCCACGCCTGCGATGGCATCTAACAGCCGCAGTAAGACTATCACTATTACACATTGGAATGTCAGGGGGCTCGTGTCCAACTGGGAAGATGTCGCCCTCCTAAAGAAAAGAACCGATATTCTGACATTGTGCGAGACTTTCTTAAGTGTTGACTCATCTATTAATTTCAAGAATTCACATACCTATGTTAATAGTAGAGCTAAGTATGGAGGTGGCAACCTAGTTACCTTCGACTCTAAAATTCCGCATTATCTTAATTTAGCATCCCATGTGAACGACGTTGCTGTCATTAATACTGTGCTCTACTATCTCGACACGTGGCTACATTTATATTGTGTATACGTTCCAGGTTTTCTTAAAAAAGATAAGTGGAACTCTCTAGTCAGCTCTTTCATTCCCCCATTTATTGCCATCGGGGACTGGAACGCAAAAAGCCCTGCCTGGGGCTGCTCAAGCTACAACCTAAATGGTAGGTACCTGGAGGAGCTTCAG
This sequence comes from Rhysida immarginata, assembly GCA_023313115.1. Taxonomy (NCBI): domain Eukaryota; kingdom Metazoa; phylum Arthropoda; class Chilopoda; order Scolopendromorpha; family Scolopendridae; genus Rhysida; species Rhysida immarginata. Next base: position 3,394,100 of record JAHWFO010009480.1, on the reverse strand, counting down.
TTTCGGCTTGGTTTCTCTGTTCTTTATACTTCAGAACATACTTTCCAACCAACTCAGATTGACTGGCCCACTGCTAACCTAGATCTGGCCCTTATGTCTCGTGATTGTCCTTTTCGATCACATTTTATTTCATTTCCAGGTGCTTACGGCAGTGACCACCAGCCCGTCTGCCTTTGTATATCTCCGATCAGTAATCCCTCCTCCTTTGGTTATGCACCTCGAATAGGCTGTGCTCGTCCCTGCTCTGCTTCGCCATGGGTGGCTGTGGACCTGATTAATCCTGGCCCTCAGCGTGCTACTGATATCATCGAATTTTTGCAAGAGCTCCAAATTAAATCGTCAAAGAAGAATACTAGAAGCCCCTGTCTTCGGAGGCCTTGCTGGTGGGACTCTGAAATCACTGAGGCAGCTTGGACCAGAAACAAAGCCAAAAGAACTTTTCTAAAATGCAGGTGTTCAAACTGTTGGGTCGCTTTTAAAAAAGCTAAAGCGTTCTGTAAAAAAACTCTTAAGAAGCGGAGGAGATCTTTTTGGGCTAGCCAGATTAAAAGCACTCGTCTGAGGAGCGTCTGGAAAACCCTCAAACTTTTCCAGGGGCGTCCCCCTCATCGCATTCCGCTTGTGAGGAACAGCAGTGGTGTCTACCTGAACCCTGAGCAGTCAGCTAGAGACATATTATCTTATACTATTAAAGCTCGGACTGTCCCTTTGAGTTGGCTAAAACATCCTTCGCCTGCTTTCTGTCCTAGTGAAATCTCTACGTGGGAGCAGCCTTTTTCAGTGTCTGCCTTGGCATTGGCTCTTAGATCCAGTCAATCTTCTCCAGGCCCAGACGGACTGGTCAACGCTACCTTCAAAAAACTAGATTAGGGTCATAGAGGGCTCCTCTTGGCTGCAATCAACACCTCATGGGTCACCGGCATAATTCCTTCGAAATGGAAGGACACATTAATTCACCCTGTGCTAAAGCCTGGCAAATCACCTGAGGACCCCTCCAGCTATAGACCCATTGCCCTCACCTCATGCTTTACTAAGATAATCGAAAGACTAGTAAATGACAGATTACAGCACTATCTGGAGGTCAACAACCTGCTTCCTGCGATCTCAGCGGGTTCAGGAAAGGCCATAACTACATTCTACCTGTCTACAGTTTGATCGACGATATTCTGGCGGCCAAGGAAAACAACGAGGCTACGGGTGTTACTTTTCTTGACATTAAAAGTGCTTTTGACTCTGTTTCTCACGTCCTTCTGGTGAATAAACTAATTGATCTCAGTGTCCCTCGAAGGATTGTTATTTGGATTTCCTCCTTCCTAAGGATGAGAAGGGTGGGAATCAAAACCCCGAGTGGCATTATTTGGTCCAAGGCCGATCATGGACTCCTTCAGGGCTCGGTTTTGAGCCCCACCCTCTTTAACGTATTTGTAAGCGATGTCTTCCGACACGTCTCGCCAACATTGGGGAAAAGTGTATTCGCTGACGATATCGCATTCTGGGTCTCGCATAAATCTATACCGAGCGTCAAAGCAATCCTGCAAGATACTTGTGACTCTCTTACCAACTGGGGATTGAATAACTCTATCTGTTTCTCTCCAGACAAGACGGTCGCCATGTGTTTTGTACTGTCTGGCCCCCCCTCCCCCTTTGGCTATCTACTTGCAAGGTGTCTGTCTCCCATTTAGGCACTGCCACAGATTTCTGGGATTTCTTTTCGACGACAAACTGAATTGGCGAGCCCATATTCGGTCTATGAAGGGGAAACTGAAAAAATGTTTGGCTCGAGTTAAGTTGGCGGTGAAAGCGAGGTGGGGTCTCCCTTGGGGTGAGTCCTCCTCCCTTATTGGCGCACTTGTCAGGATTCTGGACTCTTCGGCTTTGCCTTTGCTCCTTGCCTCGAAAAGCGCAATCGACCCCCTCCTAAAAGAGTAGAGGAAAATCATTCGTCACAGCTTGCACGCTGTCCTCTCCTCCCCTTGTGCTACGCTATATATAGACTCTAATATTCCCCCACCCCTTCTCAGGTGGGAGGTGAAAGTGGTATCCCTTATTTCTGCCTATTGTCTGACATCTGACAACTTTCATGAATCTCTCTCACTAGCGGAGAACTGTAATCTAATTTTTAAATCAAATCGCCTGAAATTGCTCTTCTCGCGGATTCTTGCTGATTTTCAGTGTGACCACTTGAAGCTTTGTGAGACGACCATTCTCAATCCTATCGGCGTGGATTCTCTGGGTGACTTGGTAGCTGATGTGCCGACCTGGGTACTAGATTTCCCCTCTGTCAAGAACCGAGACCCCCTCCTAGCTAGCTACCTCAAAGACAAATTCCCAAGGAGTTTCTGCGTATACACTGATGCCTCCTTATCTCCGCCTGATCTGACGGGTGGTGTTGGGGTTTACCTCAGAAATAGAGCCCTTATTTCCCAAAAAGTTATGCCTGCCACCAGTTCGTACCAGCTAGAACTTACCGCTATCCACAAGGCGCTGTTTGTAATTGCTTCTCTCCCCCCGGAACACTATCAGATTTTATCAGATTCTAAAAGTGCCCTTATAGCTATACAGTCAGCCCTAAACAAGGGTCGCTGGTTCTTCAGAAGTATATTAGGTTATGTGGTTAATCTCCTGCTTTTGCTTAAATCTAAAGCTTACGATATCAACTTCATTTGGATCCCTAGCCACTGTGGTTTCTACGGAAATGAGTTGGCGGATAGGCTGGCGTACTGGGGGCGAATGGGTGAGAAGCCGGCATGTTTGTCTCGTGTTGATGCTCAGGCGCTTGGCGCTGTCGTTCGAAATGAACTGTTAGTGCGATGGAATGCTGCATGGACTCTAGAGTCAAAGGGAAGTCACTATAAGAAATTAATCCCGGTGATCTGTGATACTAATTCTTTTGCCCCCAGACGGCTCTCGCATCTTCAAAGGTCAACTTTATTCTGGCTGCGAACTGGTCATCTCCCTCAGAATCACTTTTGTCACAAACTTCAAATACTACCTTCTGCGTTATGTGAGTGCGGAGTGCCGGAAACTGTTGAACACGCTCTTTTAAGATGTCCCCGCTTCTGCCGTCACAGGACCGCGCTTCTGTCTGGCTTGGCTCGCTGACACATTGTTCCATCCCTTCAAAACATTCTCCTTGCTTCTCCACTGTGTCAGAAGATCAAACCCACTATTGTTACTCTACTATTTGCCTTCCTAGATGAATCTGGTCTCCTTGCAAGGATTCAAGGCCCCTTAATGCTCGTTAATCGGACGTCTTAAAACCTTCCCATGTGATTAGCCTTTATGCAGAACTCTGTTTCAACTAATCAGCTGGTCTCTGCCTGAGTGAGACGAAGGCTGTGAAGAAGAAGAAGAAGAAGAAGAAGAAGAAGAAGAAGAAGAAGAAGTCTGCAAACAGTCAAATTTCTCGGGACATACGCTTCGGAACACAAAATTAGTATTATTGATCTAAGGAGTTTAAATGATTAATTTTAAATTTAAATGTGGTCAGTCTCCTTTTTCAAGATTGGTAACTTTATTTTTTATTATTTATTTTTTTGTTTTGATTAATTTTATGATTTTCCCCATTAAAAGGAGACTGACCACATTTAAATACAAAATTAATATTTTTGAAAAGGCTGTCTAATGATACAGTATGACAGTCGGCCGATTGATGGCGCTCTAATTGCAAAAACAATTCTTTCTCGCAAGTGAAAGTATTTCTACAGCTAATATGAGGTTAACGTCTTTCGTTGATTTTGTATTTGACTTTAGTAAAAAAACTACGTTTAGCATAACCCAGGAACAACGACGTGGACGTAGTAGTTTTTTGTTCCCTTCGGGGTGCTTGTTTTTAGTGAGTCCCCTTGCCTCTCACTTATCGGGGTGCTTGTTTCAGGTGAGTCCCCTTGCCTCTCACGATTGGCGCCAATAACTTTATTGTAGTAAATGCTCAAATTGTGCACCGTTTACTTCGTGGCAGTAAGCTAATCGATGATAAACAGATTCGATGGAAGTGTTTAAGTATTCTGCAGGTATTTTGGCAGCTACATCAATTATTCTCTGAGGCAATTCATCTAAATTTTGAGGTTTCGTTTCATAAACCCGATTTTTTAAATAACCCCACAAGAAAAAATCAAGTGGAGTTAAATCTGGTGACCTGGCAGGCCATTCGATCGGACCTCTTTGTCCAATCCAACGATCAGGAAAATGTTCATCTAAATAATTACGAACGTTTTGTCCGTAATGAGGTGCAGTACCATCTTGCTGAAACCAAACGTGCTCCAAGTTATCGCCAGCAATCTCCCTTATTGCTGGAATTATTTCATTTCGAAGCATGTTTTCATACCTTTGAGCAGTAAGATTACCATCGATAAAGAATGGCCCAATCAAATGATTATTTATTATTCCAGCCCAAACGTTTAATTTCTATGGATATTGGGTTTTGCTCTCTCGCATCCAATGAGGATTCTCGTCTGCCCAATACCTGCAATTATGCCGATTACAAGTACCATTCAATTGAAATGTTGCTTCATCTGAGAATACAATGTTGTAAAGAAAGTCTGGATCTTGATCTATTCTAAGCATCATGTCCTCACAAAATTCTAAACGTTGGTCGGGATCATCTTCATTTATCTCGTGAACAAGTGTCATTTTGTAAGGATGCAATTTATTACTTTGCAAAATCCTGTGGACTGAAGATGTACCAATTTCTTGAGCTTGGGCAGTTCTACGAAGACTACTGTGAGGATTTTCCGTAAATGATAATAAAACATTCAATGCTTCTTCTTCGTTTGTTGCTGACTTTGGTCTTCCTAATTTAGCTTGATCTTTCACAGAGCCTGTAGCTTCAAATCTTCTAACCGTTCTCTCCACAGTCGATTTGAAGATAGGATCCATTCCAATTCGAAAAGTATCATTGAAAATATCTCTTGCTTCTGAGTATGACCTTTTTCTATCACCCCAGCCTACCATCATCAGTAATGATATTCTTTCTTGTTCATTAAGATGAGCCATTCTGAAAGAAAAAACATTTTTTCAAGTCAAATTTTTCTTTACAGATGAAGGTTCATCTGCTTGAATCAACTTAAACAGTTGAACTAATGTATCATTTAAAAAGTACCTACCAAATGGATGAAGCACAAAAAATCACAACATAAATAGTCCACTTTTTGTTTACGTATTTATTAATAAAGAAAAGAATTTGTTTACAAGCGGAAAGAATAAGGAAGAGTAATTTGAAGGATTTTATTATGTTAATTTAAACGATGATATTTGCATTTTGTAAAATGAAAATACGTACTATCATTGTTAGATTTTTTTTCACAAATCTTATTTTCCATGATAACAAAACCATTCATCAAGAATTAAACAATGTTACAATATTGCATTAAAATACTGTATTGAGTATGTTAATTTTTTTAATTGTTTTAAATATTTTCATTGAAAAAATTGATTTCCTCTTAATTATACCCCCGGGGGTGGGTGGGGGTGGAAATTTTTATGGTACTGAATACACGTAGAATCTGAATCTGCAATAAAAAATGGGGGTTTCCATTTAAGATTTCAAAGTTGCCTCCTGCTCCACCCCCGGTGGTGGGGGTGGGGGGTCGTGTTTGGTGTCATTCAATAGATTTTTGAAAAATATTGAACACGTGTTTTTCAGTTTTTCGATCCGATGTAAATTTCGCGAAATATTCGACCGTCCCGCTTCTTTTGGCACACCGTGTATAAGGAATTGTACATTGTATACAGGGTAATTAAAGTTCTGTAATGTATATTATATGCTAATTTCGTTTGAAGTATATTATATGCTAATTTCGATCGAAGCAGTATCAGTTTTCAGAAAATCGTTGTTGTCATGCTGTTAGGAAAAAAAAAACAGTAGTTACGCCGCAGTGATAGTTAAGCCGCACAAGCATTTTTATAACTTTTTAATGCATAAGCTGCAGCGTTATTACCGTAAATTATGGTATTTATTTATTTATTTATATTATTTTTACATGAAATTTACGTAGGGTTATTCAAAAAAAAAAAAAGGAGCAGATTTAAAAAATTATTTCTAATGAACGACAATAGATAGAGACACATATGATACATCACTGGATAGAGGAAAGTTCAAAGTTTTATTTTATGCATTCAGATAGTTCAAAGTTTTATTTTTATTTTCAACATGAGTTCAATTAAAAATAATGGGTTATGTGACAAACGTCGAATGGGTAGCCCTTTCTTGCCACACACAAACTAACTGGTCCCTGGTTTTTGAACTCACTAATTGTAACAATTCGATCTTGCAGATGTATTCCCACAGATAAAAATCACAAGGGGAGATCTGGTGACCCGGAGGCCACTTAGGATGAACAAGATCGTGTTGCCCACCTCTTCCAACCCATTGTCCTGGAATTGTCTCATTCAGATACGAATACATAAAATAAAACTTTGCTGTATCCAGTGATGTATCACAAGTGTCTCTATCTATTGTCGTTCATTAGAAATAAATATTTTAAATCTGCTCCTTCTTTTTGAATAACCCTGTATACAATAGAAGACATCTATTTTCCATTAAATATTCAACTAAATTTATTTTTAAAGTACTTTTTTTTCATCTCCTGAGAGTTTTGTTGCTAGGAGAAGTATTGCTCTACTTCACAGATTAGTGAGTATATTAATATTTGCAGTACACTGATTAGATAAAAAGAAAATAGAAATAGAAATAAAAATATAAAAAGAAAAATATAAAATATTATTGAATTCAGAAGTTGTAAGCTTCTTTTTTTTGTGAAGTTATGGTAAAAATAACCTTAATAATCTGCAAATCCAAAATAATTTATTTAATATTCCATAACTGCACACTGCACATTTCAGCATCGAATTGTAATTCCATTTTACAGAGGAAAGAGAGAAATTTAAAAATTTAAAAGATTTAAGATTTTAAATAGTGACAACCAACCTGGATAAAATGGGAATCAATCAGAAAACAAAGATTTACATATTTTAAAAACAAAAGAATTTTAAAAATGACATTCAAGTGGAAGCCAAGAAGATACATGCACAAATTATTCATGGAATATTAATAACTTATTGTGCATTATGGGTTTTCTCCTAAATTTTACTTCATAAGAGATTCTGCTTATAAATTATTTATTTCTTCTTTATTTGCATAGATATGGTGGCTTTTCCTTTGGTTTGAAGAATCCATTAGCGAAAGTAAATCTGAAACTCCTAAATGATTTATTATATGCATTTTACCCAAGCGGAAATAACATCTATCCAAAAAGGAAAGAAAGAGAAGAAGGAACAGATGAAGAAATTCCTGTTGCTGTCAAAATGAATATTGCTTTTGATAACATTAGGGTAAGTTTTTACAGTTATTTAAATAACAAATGTATCTATTGAAATATGTGTCTGTAAATTAATTTGATGTTGTGACATACACTGAATGACCAATTTATTAGAGACACCCCGCTAATAGCATGTTGCGCCTCTTTTAGCAGCGAGAACTGCCTGAATACGTGCTGGCATGGATTGAGCAAGGTGTTGAAACCGTTCCGGAGGAATAGCAGCCCAGGCTGACATCACAGGGTCCCGTAATTGGTCCAGGTTGGACAGTAGTGTGGGAAGGCATCGGATGGTTCTCTGCACTTCATCCCATAAATGCTCGATCGGGTTGAGATCAGGCGACTGAGTAGGCCACTGAAGCAGGTGGAAATCTGCGTCATGTTCCTCGAACCAGTCCAAGACCATTCGAGCACTGTGACGGGGAGCATTGTCCTGCTGAAACTGTCCATCACCACCAGGGAACACAGTCATCATGAACGGGTGCACCTGATCACCAACAATGTTCAGATAGTGTGTCGCATTCAGGGATGTGCCTACGGATATCAGAGGACCCAGTGTGTCCCAAGAGAAGACAACCCAGACCAGCACTCCTCCTCAACAACTGTATGGTTGTCTGCTGACAGGATGGGTCCATGGCCTCGTCATGTCTGCCGTCTGCATGATGAAGTAGGAACCGCGATTCGTTGGACCAGGCGCCCTTCTTCCACTCATCCCATATTCAGTGGCGATGCTGTGTGCCCATAGCAAGCGCGCTTTCCTATTTTGCGGTAACAGCAACAGTACCCGTACTGGCCGCCTGTTGTTAAACCCAGCTCGGTGCAAGGTGCACTGCACTGTGTGCTCTGAAATGGGTTGGGATGCTCCCTCATTGAACTGTGCTGCAATTTGTTGGGCTGTTCCCGTCCTGTTACTGTGGATGATTCGTGCCAGTCGCCGTTGGCCTCGTTCATCCACAGCACTGTTTCGTCCGGAGTTGTGTTTGTTGGAGGTTGTTTTTTGGCATAACTGCCATTCACGGAATACCCTTGATACTGTTGCATGGGAAAACCCGAGGAGGTTTGCGGTTTGCAAAAAGCTCAACTGCGCCTGTCAAACTCCAACGATCATGCCTCGTTCAAAATCGGTCAAATCCTTGGATTTACCCATAGTCAGTCCACTTCTGCTGCTAACTGCAACTTGTGATCCAATGCATCCCTTTTATACACTGCTTCGGCATGTTCCATTGTTTAGGTGTCACTGGGAGGCCGATCCATTTTCAGTAAGAGGTGTCTCTAATAAATTGGTCGTTCAGTGTATAATGTTATTAGTAATTAGAAATAGAAAAAGGGAAGGAAAAATTCCACGACCTGAAGAGTTTCTTTGATTTTCTTTTTGTTTGAGGAGTTTCTTTAGTTTAATTATTATCTTCTCTGTGAATGTTATTAGTGTTTATTAAGTAGCAGAAGAATGGAGCACTTATTGGTTTCATAATGTCTGTCTGTCCCCTTCATATTTTCTAAATTTTTTTAACATAGAAAATTGAAATTCCGAACACAGCTTACCATGGGCATGTCCTCCATCACTATTTAATTTGGTTTTGATTGGCCCACATAGGGAAACACTATAGAAGCTTCTGGAATGCTGGAATAAGCACAATAGAACCCTGTTATTACAAAGTTCAAGGGACCGAAAAATCTGTTTGTATTATCCAGTTTTCATATGAATTAAGTCTAAAAGTTTTTGTCAATTTTTTTTTTCAGAAAAATTGCATGCAATTGGTTATTGAACAATTTGAATTCACCATTCTTGCATTCTCACGTTGTTTACACTAAGAGCCAGTCAGAATTCATGGTTATCTAATTTGACACGTTTCATTGTTCACTTACATAAACCAATCAGAATTCACAGCTTAAGAATTAAAATAAAAAAAAATTTTCTTTCCGGATTTTTATATATATATATATATAACGTAACTTTCTTGGATTTCGTATTAACAATGCCACCTATAACACTTATAATAAAGGCCTGATCACTGAAACATCATACATTATCATCAGAAGGGCAAATTTAGGGCTTATTAAGTAGCAGAAGAATGGAGCTATTTATTGCTTTCACAATGTCAGTCTGTCCATCCATCCGTCCCCTTCATAATTTCGCATTTTTTGAGGAAATGAGTTATTGAATTACATATGTTGTTATATTACAGATATAATAGACAAGATTTGTGGAAAACAATTGTTCACTAGATTGAAGCACACTTGAGTTAAATTTATGTGTTTTCTAAATTTGGATATTTGCAATAGTGCATATGTGTAGCATGGTTAAAATTTAACCTACTTAAGTTTAAATAAGGCATAGTTGTTATTAAGAATATGGGTTTATTAGAAGAAATTAGTGTTAAGTTGCCTGTCATTTGATTTCTATATTTGTGTTTTATGCAGAATTATTTCTGCTAGATGCAAATATTATGTCTTGAGACTGGAAACAGGTCTGGCACACGCAGGAGCTATGGACTCCTCCAAAAAAGAAAAGAAAAGCAATTATAATACAATCAGAATCCCTATAACTTATGCAACTGTCATTTATGCAAGAGTGGAAATTTTGTTTTGATAATAATTTATATTTGTGTACTCTTTTTTATTGAATATATTCATCAAACATGGGCCCCTCCTAAAATTTCATCCTGTGTGCACTACTGCATGGTTGATTGCATTAGCGCTCGACAGATGAGAGTGTCTCAAGTGAGTGATTAAAACAAATTACTGATTTAATGAGTCTTTACTCCATCAGTTTCACTTGCTAAGGGCCATGATGCCACTTGATTCTCGGTGGGGTTGGGGGGGGGGTGCAGTTTGGCTTGCTGCTGGTTGCCACATCGGTTAGATTGATATATTCCTGTACACCATAATGGTTGTATCGGCAAAGCAGCTGTCCACAGTTGGTACATTCCTGTTGCATTTTATAGTGAGGAATGACTTGATCAGTTCCCCCTGATCCTATTCACTACATCAGTCAAATTTGGAAGGTGGCTGTCTCAAGTGCTTTTCTATGGAACTAATATGTTGTTATGGCTCTCCAGGCTTTTCAGTGTTTTATGGAGAGAATATTAGAAGTTTTTTTGATGGACAGTAAGAATTTTTGCAATTTGTTTTATTATACTATGCCAGAATTATAGAGTAACAATGTTTGTGTGGTGTGTCTTTCAGTGTGAGATTTTAAATGCTGAGCTATGGCCTAGAAAGTGCTAAGACTATGCATGCATCCAGTTATAGGACTCCTTCTAGTTATTGAGGTGTAAAGCTTTCTCATTTTTTTCAACTTGTACATTGGACTGATAGTAAGGGACAACTAGAACTGTCTATGTAAGAAGGAAAAAGCCTCTAACCACAATAAAACATCCAAGATATGAAACAATGGATTCTGCTTCCTGTGCAGGCAATTTTACACCATGGTTCCTTCGTATTTTTCACTAAATGGAACTGTAACTGAAAATTTTAAAGTTTCAACGGGTGTGAACTTAATCTTGTTTACCTTGTTTTGAAGTTCATTTTCTCTAAGTGCCACTTTCATTTTAGTATGGTGGAAGAGTGATGGTGATAAGAACTGCATAACCCCAATAAGATGACATAGTAACTAAAAGTAACAATGAAGCATCATGTCTAAATATAAAAATAAAAGTCTAAAATAAAATTCATATTAAACAATTACGGTAATTTTGTATAGAAATTGAAGTCACGGAGGCTGGGACCAAAGAAAAGAAACGTATTAAACACTGTTGTGGAAAATATTAGTGATGCTATAATTTCGAGACCATTAACGGTGAAAAAAACGTGAATGTAATGTTTATTCGTCATCATTGATTATTCCATCTTTGTTGGGAACCCGGGTATTATTAGGAAATTGTTGGACCTTCTTGATGAAGGAAGAGGTAATATGTTTAGGGAAATGGGGTATTACAAGGGACAGTTGGCATGATATTTAAGGTGGCCATCTTGTGGGAAAACAGATGGTTAGAAGAATGGTTAGTCATATTAAAGGCCGAAGAGAAGATAATAAACTGAAGATAAACTTCAAACAAATTATAAAAACAAAGGAGAAAAGGGAAGGGAAAATTCCTTGAGCTGGATTAAAAATTCAAGGAAGTACATTTGGACACATTGTAACAGCTTGGCGGTTCATTTTCCGTGATAGCTCAATTGGCAAGAGTCAATAGACATGATCACTGGTTCAAGTCCAGGTTGCGGAATTTTTCCTTCCATTTTCTCCTTTGTATTTATATTGAAGGTGGTGGTTGGCTTTCTGTGGATCTTGAAATAGAAACAGTTGTGAATTCTTGGAAACTGAAATTTAGAAGTTGAGGCTTTGGTCTTTTTCTGCTTTCATGGTGTAGGTAAGATTTTCATGGAGCACATTGAAAGCATTAACCTTTAACTGTTGATGTGCGGTCTGTCAGGCTCCACGACAGGAGGTTTCATGACAACCGTTGAATTGCGACTCTGGCAACAAGGCATCAGATGTCGACAAGAGAAATTGCTTGCGAACTCTCAACTCCAGTGAGTCATACAACTGTTTGGAAAAGTTTGCGAGACAATGCAAACATGAAATTCAGCAAATCGAGATCAAAACCTCAATTGTTACCGGACCATAAGAGAGCATGTTTGGATTGGGCAAGGAATGTAATGTCCTGGAAGAGAAATGGAAATCGGTGGTATTTTCTGATGAGAAAAAATTTAATCTGTACGGCCCCGATGGATTTAGCTGCTACTGACACGATTTGCAACAAGAGCCACGCGTGTGAATCTGTCAACAACAAGGTGGTGCTTCGGTGATGATTTGGGGTGCATTTATGGTTCGATGGAAAAGCAGATCTTGCTGTAGTACACTACAGGTGAACTCTTTAGTGTATCAAGAGATGCTGTATGAAAAGCTGATTCCCTTTGGACCACTAATTGGTGGAAACAAATGGTGTTTTCAACAGGATAATGCCCCTTGCCATGTGTCAAATTCATCGAAGGAGTGGTTTTGTCAACAGTACAGGGTGTATCTGAACGGTCTGTACAAATTTACAGCATGAGTTCCTTGTAGCCAGAGAAGCAATATATGTCCCATGAACATAGGGTCACAAACGCTTCCTTCTGGAGATATAACCGTGCGATGTTGTCCATGGATAGGCCGTGGAGGACCAATACCGTGGCCAGCATGTTCGCCGAATATGAATTCCTTAGACTTTTTTTTGTGGTGCCACTTGAAAATCCTTGTTTATTCCATCCCCGTACCACAGGTATTCCATCTACTCTTCACTAGCGGATCATAGACAATTGCGATGTCATCCGTAACACACTCGGTATTTTTCAACGGGTTCGCCAGTCAATGCAACAACGTGTGCAGTCCTGCGTGGAATCTAACGGAGGTCATTTCGAGCATGTACTTTAGCACGTCTGAACTGTTCTGTTACTGTATACCCCGGAAATAAACCTAGTTTGTAATGCTGAACGGATTTGATGTGACAGCTGTTGTAGGACAACGTTGCACGGTTGCATCTCCAGAAGGAAGCGTTTGTGACCTTATGTTCATGGGACATACATTGCTTCTACGGCTACAAGGAACTCATGCTGTAAGTTTGTACAGACCGTTCAGATATACCCTGTATATCCACCTTCTCACTTGGCCATCGTGCAGCCCAGATCTCAATCCCATAGAGAATGTGTGGGGTGTTTTGGCAAGATGAGTTTATGCAAGAAATCGACAGTTTTTGAATGTCTTTGATTTGACAAATAAGATAATGGACGAGTGGGATAAGCTGGAACCTGAACTGTTTCACAAGTTGGTAGAGACCATTCCAAATCGAGTTTTTGAGACAATCTCTCAAAATGTTGGCTCTACACATTATTAATAACTCAAATGCAACGTAGATGTGACAAAAATTGTCACAAAAATGCCAAATATCAACAGTGGTCTTATAAAAACTTTACAGTAAGTGTTAAATTATGTTATAGTTTATTTTATCATGATTTACTGATGAGAACTATCATCAAATATTGTACCAAACAAGTGCATCACAAGAAAATTAATAAACTTGTTTGCCTTATATAGGTTGTGAGCTATGTTACTTTTGTTGGTGGTCTTATACTTTCTTGACAGACTGTAGGTGTTATTCATGTAAAAATCACTTTTGCTTACAATGTGAAAAGAAATCTGCACGTTATATGTAGGCATTGTCAATTTTTTATTTACTTTCTCTATGTTTGCCTGTTTACTTTATTTCAATTATTAGTTGTTGAAATATAAAATGTCAATTTTGTTGATTTTGACATTGTTTTTAATAATTTGAGTCCTAAGAGTGATTTCTTATATGCAATCCTTGTCAAACCATGTTTAAATACTTTAATGAATAAAAACAACAATCATTAATATAATTTATACTTTCACTTATGTTCTCATGATATATAGACTTTATTCTGGCGATTGGTAATAAAATTTTTATCACAGTGGGTACCCAAACATGTGGTCTCATAGATTGCACGTCAACAAAATGTACGTCAGTAGTTAAAGGACATTGTCAGTGGTAGCATTGCTTGCACTTTACAGTATGAAGGTGTCATCCACATAACACAAATAACTTAAGATTAGTTCAGTTTGTAGCATGATATTGATATGGGACTCCTCCAAACTTCCAGAAAATATTCGGATAAGATGGCACTGACTGATGGCTGCATCCCCCCCCCCCCCCCTTTGAAATTGACCACCTTGCCACTTGGTCTATTCTGTTGCTCTGAGATATGGTACTAAGACTTAAAAAAGCAGGACACACAAAATTTAGGTAGGACATTTGTAAAAAGTCAGGACTGTCCAGCCAAAATCGGGACAAATGGGAACCCTATAACTTAGTAGTCCATGTTTATCTTATCCATTCACAGAACAGTAAATAAAATACTGATGGAACTAAACAATTTTATTAATGGTTATTAAGTAGTGGAAGAATGGAGCTACTTTTGTTTTCACATTGTCTGTCTGTCCGCCCATCCTCTTCATAATTTACGCATTTTTTGAGGTAGAAAGTTGAAATTCGGAATGTAGCTTACTATGGGCATGTGCACTTAACCATTTAGTTTGGTTTTGATTGGCCCACTGGAGTCGGAGTTTTGCGGGCGGAAATTAAAGGGGAACAAAAGGTCTACGCGTATTTATGCATATAAAGGAATGAAATTCGGTATGCAGATTCCTCTAAGAAAGATCTCAATTACTATGAAGTTTGGGGCAAATTGCCTCAATGGGGTCGGAGTTGTGGGGGTGGCAGTTACTGGGTCTTTAGATCTATGGCAACATATGGCCGGAAATGATGAGAAATGAAAGAAGATAGAGGTCTTTTCCACTTTCTAAATACTGCGTTCGAGAAAATCAATTTTTCGATATAAAAAATTGGGGAGGGGGGTTAAAAAGTGAGATAAAAGGGTAAAAATAGAAGATCTCAGGGCTTTTACTACTTTCCTATACCTTCATCGGGAGGATTAACTTGTTTTAACCATATGCTTGAATTAATTTCATTCCATCACTTTTGCTACCATTTGATATCTTTTGAGTACATTTTGTTGTTCATTCAATTTTTCATATCTTTTTTGCATTTACAACTTCAGCTTGCTACAAAGGAATTTTGACAGTTACAGAGGTTGTTTTCTTTAGGCTCTACCATCAGTTTTAATATTTTTATGCTTTATGATAATTTAATGTAAAAACCTTGATACATATTTTAATTTTTATTCTTAAAGGTATGGTTCAATAATCGAGGTTGGGCAGCATCTCCAGCTTATTTAAATGCTGTGAACAATGTTATCCTTCGAAGTTATTTGCCCATAAGCGAAATCATAGAAGATTATGGAATCACAGCCATTAATCATCCTATAGACAAGACTGAGAGTGAATTGCTTGAAGAAATAATGTGCATAATTTTAAAATTCATTTATTTAAATAATATATAAATGCATCTATCATTAGAATAAATTCTAATCTTTGTCTTTTTGTTGTTTTAGCCGGCGAAGTTCGGTCTCTCTTCTGCAGGCAGTGTGCATAATCTTTGCCTTGTCTTTTGTCCCAGCGAGCTTTGTTCTGTATTTGATAGATGAGCGTGTCTCAAAATTTAAGCATCTTCAGTTTGTATCTGGTGTTAGACAAATTGTTTATTGGATCACAAATTTTACTTGGGATATAGTAAATATCTAAGTATAATCTTTCTTCTCCCTTTTTCAAATTATTATTAACAGTACAGTATTTTTAAGTTCATATACCGTACTGCTTTGAAACATTTGCAAATATTTTAGCATAAATCAAGGTGGAATAGTTGAATATTAAGGGAATTCTATGATGTTGAGTGGGGCAGTTGAAAGAGAACTGGAATTAATCTAATAATCTAGAACTTGGAAAAGATTCTAGGAGAAATTTTTCCATGCCATACCTCTGGATATTAATAATTATATATAGAAAATAGTTAAGAAAATTCCACAGCCTGGGCTCGAACCTAGGATCTTCAGGTTACCATCCCGATGCTTTAATCCAAAAATCCCTAGTTTGACTCCAGGCTGTGGAATTTCTTTACTGTTTTTTTATATAAAATTAATCTTTTTATTTTGAAACTGAAGTGAAGAAAAAATAAAAATTCTGCCATGTTAAGGATTTATTATAAGGGTAGTACAAATGAAAACGAAAATTTGTTTGGGAAAAAAAAAGACGACGTGTAGGATCTTAAGTTTTTGTGTTCAACAATTGCGAAACCCCAAGTGCAAATTGAACAATAGGTTGCAATTGTTGCATCACGTGAGAAAGAACAACAGCTCGCGCTTCGAAGCTCTGCGAGTGATCGCTTCGTCCAAACAACAAAATGAACTCAATGAAACAGGAACAGAGAGCAGTAATTCATTTTTTGACATGTGAAGGAGTTTCAGTTTCTGAAATTCACTGTCATATGCAGAACATCTATGGAAATGATTGCCTAACCTTCACTCGTGTTTGGGCATGGAGCAAGAGGTTTTCGGAGGGACGGTCATCATTGCAAGATGATCAACGACCTGGACAAGCAAACTGCGCTATCACGGATGATTCCAAAGCCAAAATTGACGCTATCTTAAAGGAAATCAGAAGAATGACAATCGATGTCGTGATTGCTAAAATTGGCCTTAATCATGGAACTGTTCACTCCATTATCAGGAACCATTTGCACTACAGAAAAATCTGTGCACAATGGGTCCCACATCATTTGACATCAGAACAACTTGGAGTTCGAATGGCCATGTCCCTGCAACATTTGACTCGCTATGAACAGGAAGGAGAGAGTTTTCTCAACAGAATCGTTACAGGGGATGAAACTTAGCGCTTTCATTTCCAGTCTGAAAGCAAACGTTAAAGTCGTCAATGGAAACATTATGGGTGACCACCCCCAAAAAAATCAAAAGCAACCGTAAACAGCACGGGGAAGGTGATGTTAACCGTGTTTTTTGATCGCAAAGGCCCGATTTTACTGGACTTTCTTGAAAAAGGCACCACAGTTAATGCAGCACGATATGGGGAAACATTGAAGGCACTGCGCACAGCCATCAGATGCAAGCATCCTGGACTTCTTACAGAAGGAGTGCTTCTTCACGACAACGTGCGTCCTCGCATCTCGAAAGCAAAGGTAGACCTCATCAAAAAGTTCAACTGGGAAGCAATGCAGCATCCACCTTACAGCCCTGACTTATCCCCATGTGACTTTTACGTGTTTGGGGATCTCAAGAAACATCTGAAAGGCTGCAGGTTTCAGTTGGACGATGAAGTGAAGGAAGAGGTTTTGGAATGGTTCCACACGCAACTGAAAGACTTCTTCCATAAAGGAATTACATGCCTTGTTACACAGTGGGATAAATGCCTTAATGCATTTGGAGAGTACTTTTAAATTCCTTGTTTACACTTTGGATAAAATAAAAAATTTTCGTTTTCATTTGTACAACCCTTATATTATGAATGTGGTCTTTGATACACAATTCTGTCATTTAAGTTTCAGTTGTAAGTCCAAACTTTAAATGTAGACTATAAGGTGATATAAAAATATGCTCTGATTAGATATTTTAAAAATTGGATTCAAGTACCGAAACCTTAGAAAAGATACTTATAGACTCTCGTGTATTTAAGTGTTCATTTGTGCTGGACTCATTTTGAAACCAGGGTGAAGTGATATCTATAATTCAGTTTCTTAATGCAAACAATTCATATTCACGTGAGGCTCATCATTAAATTAAAGAATTTAGGGTGCTTGATATTAATTATAAAATGGATGGAAAAATTCTGCAACCTGGATTCGAACCAGGAACCTCAACTGTCATAAATGTTAAGAAATACATCCTTTACATCTAAAGCAATATCATAATTTGGATCACGATATGTTATTACAGTAGCAAATTACAGATGCATAGAGAGTATATTTTACTCAAGGCCATTCTTTATCATCTTTAAAACTGCCTTATTGTCATTGTTCATTATTAAGTTAAATTGTTCTCTCTCTTTAAATTATTATTTTCTTATTTATAGCTGAATTATCTTATCACTGCCATTTTATGCATATTAGTATTTTTGGCATTTGGTGAAGAAGCATATGTTTCAGAACGCAGCTTTTTCCCATTATGTTGCCTTTTAATATTATATGGGTAAGTACAAAAAATTTTCCCTGTATATAATTAATACCGGACGTATTGCACTTTAATAAAAACTAAAGTATTTCCGATTTATCAGATGGGCTTGTATTCCAATGATGTATCCTGTTTCATTTGTAATAAATGTTCCGAGTGCAGCCTTTGTGGCCTTGGGGTGTGGAAATTTATTTGTAGGTACGATTACAACAGTAACAACATTTACTTTGGAAATTATGGAGGATGAAGTAAGTAAAATAATGCACAGTAGTGCTGATAATATGTATATTCAAAGTATCAGAGAAAATCAATGAAGATTGATGAAATCCAGAATATGTTTTATAGTGATTTATAAGCTGTCTTGTTTAATCATTTTTGAGGTTATAAGCGAATGAAATGGGCATCTTATAATTTTTTTTTTTATTATTATAGTATCAAACCAAGAATCATATGCATTACAGTATTGGCCAGAAGTATAAAATGAAGCTTCATATACAATGTTTTCAAGTGTATATTGCACCTTTATATACTGGGTGTCCTAAAAAGAATAAATGAATAGCAGTTATTAATGTTTATTCTTGTAGGAGATTAGTGTGTGAAGCCAAGAATTTGTATTGGTATACGTTTCCTTGTTTTGAGGACCGATCTTTTTGAACTATGCGTAATGGCATTCTTAACAGCCTGCATGTTTGCTACTGTCATGGCCAACGGTGGATATCCAATGATGCCTACCAGCTCATCTACAACACTGTTGGTTCGGGTAAATTTCTCGCATAAATGGTTTAGTGTATTTGGATGCAGATAAAATGGTGGGCATCGTTGGACTTTTGTAGTCAGCCATGACAACACCAAACATGCAGATGTTAAGAATATCATTGCGCACAGTCCGAAAAGATTGATCCGCAAAACACAAGGAAACATACCAAAACAAATTTCTGCCCTCATGCATTAATCTCCTATAAGAATAACTTTAATAACTGTCACTGTTTGCCTGCCATTCCATTTTAAAAACCGTCAGTCCTTTTTTTTAGGACACCCTGTAAGTCAAGGGTGGGCAAACTGAAGCCTGCGGGCCGCTTCCGGTTTCTTTTCGGCTCGCTACCAGACTCCATGCGACCCACGAGATTATTTAGAAATATGTGCAAGAGAGACCAAAAATGGGATAATTTGATATTATTATTAGGGAAACAGTGCATTTTATATTAAAAAATCTTAGAATAGGTTAAAAATCTTTAATAAAAAAGTTTGTCTACCCCTGTAAGTCGCATTAGCGAAAAACATGAAAATTCATGAAAAAACAATATGTAAGTTGCGAATGAAATGTAAAGGAGTCAAAACCAACAGAAAACACGTTGGTAAAGACCATCCAAACAAGCGTTTTTGACCCCATGTTCATGAGACATATTCTGCTTGTTTTAGTCCCTGGAACATATACTGAAAGTTTGTATAGACCATTCAGAAACACCCTATATAAATGCATTTTATTTCAAAATGGTTAGAATATATTACAAAAATTAAGCAAAAACTGTGGAATGAACAACCAAAGATGAAGTCTCTAATCCACAAGGAGAACTGAGATACCAGGTACCTATTTTATATTATAAGTTCACAGTTGCAAGAAATTAATAAATGTTGTTACAAGTGCAATCTACCTTCCTGCACAGTCATTATAAAGGGCTTTAGTTCTAGACATAAGACATATCTAAAATGTAAAACCCAGGATTTTGAATTCAAATGATTTAAAAGACCATCCAAACAAGCCTGGACTCTCTGACTTTGTATACAACAAGGGCCCCTGAATAGTTTAAAAGTATGAGAGCTTCAGACCATTCAAATTCAGATCTTGAATCTTAAGTAATTCAACTATGAATCTGAATCTTGAATACTGATATGTTTCCAATTTTGTGAAAATTTATCCAAATTGTATGTACAGGGTGTTTCTAAAGATAGTTACTAAACGTTACACACCAAAACAAACAATTTTTACCATAGCATGGGGGATCAGAACCTTACCATTGTCTGGTTATGGGGGAGAGAAGTGATCACACTGCTAAATTATGATTTTGCCATGTCTACTGGTCGGTTGAAATGGGTGGTCGTTGGTCTAGGGAGTGAAGTGTTAATAATGCCACTTCCTGTAACTTAAAGATTATGCTCATTTTTTAGTGAAGGGGGAGTAGGAAATTGAGCATTGTTCAATCTGTTTCTTTGCTTTATATATCAGCGGCATTCACTCACTCCCCTGCTTTATCTGACAGGAAGAGCCCAACATCTGATTGCAGTTGAGAATGCACGTATTTGGCTCATTTTACATCACTTTCACTCTTCACATCACATTTCAATTTCTTGCCTCCTATTGTCACCATGTCAAAAAGTAAACTTTGTTTTTTATCGCTACAAGACCAAGTCAAAACTTGCTGCAATTGTTAGAAAAAGTGGAAACAGCATATCAACAAGTTACAATATGTAAAAAATTGAGCAGAAAAAATAAACTTCGATGTTGCAGTTTTTCAATAAAGAATAGAGGAAAATTTTGATCTAGTTTTTGATCACTTTTATTGCTATGTAATTATACATTTATTATGTATTGGTATTTTGTTTTCACATATTGTTTATTTTGAATAGCCAAATTACTGAATAAAATTTTGCAAATTTCATTCAAATTCATTAATAAAACTTTAGTCCATGATGCAAATCACTAAAATAATAAGAGAAACAAAAAAGTAAACTTTGTATGCCATCAGATAATATCCTTTTAATGTTAAACAATGAAACTATAAATTACGCTTACTCTTTTTAAGCGGGCCCCCCCCCCCAATTCTTTAAGAAGACCACCTCTCCAGACGACCACTATTACGTGGAACCATTGCTGGTCGGCTTAAAGAGGTTTCACTGTGCATCACTTCTTCCCCCACAGCCGGACAATGGTAGGGTTCTGATCCCCCATGCTGTGGTAAAAACTGTTTGTTTTGGTGTCCCCTATAACTGTATGTAACTTTTTGGTAACTACCTTTAGAAACACCCTGTATAGGTATATGAGGATAGTTATATTTTTTAGAATAAACTATTGGGAATTAAGCTTAACCATACTTAATACAGTAATGATTTTTTTTATAAAATAAAAAGAGTAAATATATAATAAGAGATATATAATAAAAGATATTAAAGGAATACATGATTTTTTTTTGTTTATTATTATTTGGAATAATTATGATGGGAAAAAATAGAAATTGAGCTTCAATTTATTAAAGATGTGATGGATGAAATTAAATGAACATCAAACAGTAGAACATTGCATTACATGTAAATTTAAAGATATTTTATTAAATTAAAGAAGGCAGATATACGAATTTCTCAGGATTTCTATTTTTTTTTTTTTTTAATAATTCAGTATGGTTTACAAATTATTTAAAGTGCTATGTTGTCAAGTAGTAATTTTCTTTTTTTTTTTTTTTGCTTCCAATATAGGAGCTTAAACTTATTGCCACTTATTTGAAGGATATTTTTATGATTTTCCCCCATTATTGTCTTGGTCGTGGTTTATTGGATTTAGCTAAACAGCAACTGGCTATTGACACAATGAAGTACATGGGTAAAATTAATACTTTTTAAAATTTTCAGGGTGCGACAGTGAAACAGGCGATTTGACAACCCTGGAAATAACAAGTTAGGTATGTGAGGAAGAAGAAAACAAGAGTGCTGCCATCTGTAATGGTGTTCAGTCGAGATGGTGTCATGGACTGGTGAACAACATGCATTCACTGTGAAGGCATTTAAAAAAACGAGTTATGTGGCCACGCAGCATGCATTTCATGCTCATTTTAATCTCGCATGTAATGATCCAGTTCTTTCTTCTCATGTAATCAAAATGCGGATAAATAACTATGAGAAATTGGATAATACTATGAGGAAGAGAGGTAACGTTTTTCCAGTTCGCCTGTTTCACTGCCGCGCCTTATATTTTGTATGCCTCTAAGCTTAGAGTAGTAATACCAATACCAAATGAATTTATCCAGTTTTATTTTAAATTTATAACACATAAGCTTATATTTGTAAAATAATATAAATATATTTGAAAAAAACTGTGAATGTTGGAATTAATGAAAATTTGGCATTGACTTTTGACTACAATATAGATATGGTGAGATCCATTCTTCTGGACACTGTCTCAAACCCATTACATTTAGATTTACAACCATATTAACTTTTTTGCTTTTAATAACTACACTAGCAGAGGATCCGGCATTGCCCGGGATAATTACACTTGTAGGACTATCCATTCTATGAAAAATCCGAAAAACAGGAATTTTAGGTGATATACTGGGACTTTATTTAAACTCTTCTTGACTTGCCTCAGATTAAAATAATGTCCACTCTCCACCACCGGGAACATCACTGGATACATTGGACCCAATGCCCATATTCTTGCTCTATTCGAAACTTCCAATGCCCATATAGCCTTTTCTCTTTTAGCTGCAGAGTTTCTCTGACCAATACTCGTTCTTTCTCTTTCCTTTCCAGATGCATAAATTTTTGCCAGTCGTCTGGACATTTGATAGGGAGCTCAAGGAAGACACGTGTCTCCCTTTGATAGTCCCTTTGCCTCCTCAATAGACACTGCCTTATTTATGTCCTGTCACTGCATCATCATTTTATGCTCATTATTAATAATTCTTGGAAACGGACGTTCAATCATCACATTATCAACATCTCAGTTTCCAAAATATTCACATTCACACAGATTATAGTCAAAATGTATTTTTATGAAATGTTTGGATCTGCTGTGCTACCAAATAAGCTAGGTGATGACCCCGGCGTGTCTCGGGGGGAGGCCATGGCCTGGTGGGCTTTCACTGAAACACAATTTCAGTGAAGTTAAGCTACATCAGGCACAGCTAGTCACTGGATGAGCAGCTCATCAGTGACTCAGGATCTCCCCCCCCCCCCGGCTGCTGTGACCATCCAGAGACCCAACTCGTCAGCCTCAGGCCATACAGGCTCTGGGTGGACGTATTGGATTATAATGAATTAAAATAAAATAAAATAAAATAAAATAAGTAAAAAAATATCTTAAAAATAAACACATGCAAATGCTTAGAATTAATACAGTAAAAATTCTTAATGAAAAAGTAAATCTTCTGGAAAGTTCATAAAAAGTAAATCTCCAATATCCCTAATTGTAAGCATGACATATGTGAGTTCTTCAGCTGTAATGTCAATGTAAGGCATGTTTAGCAGGATGCTCCTCTTCTCTAATCCAGCTAGCTTTCTATTATTGTCAATTGAGACTAGCCAAAGATGTGACCAATATAGCTGGCTCATCCTAAGATTGTTGCACTCCCTTTGTATATTTCAGACATATTACCACACAAGAGTTATTATATTATTATTTTTTGGAAAGATCAAATTCCATCTCAGATCAAATTCAAGTGCTAAGTCCCAGAGGCAGAACCAAAATACGTGTGGAGCATTCTGGAGAGTCCCAGTGAATGGTGTGGCCAACTTCTCCCCAGACATGAACCCCATTGAACATTTATCGACATGTTGGAGAGGTCCTTGCACATCCAAGACATACCAAGGATCTGAGCATGGCTCAACATCTCACCCGAGGTCTTCCAGCCTCTTGTGAAGTCGATGAACATAGTTACTGCTCTTCGTTGGGCCAGAGGTTGTCCAACATATTACTGAACAGCTATCCCATAACTTTTGGACTTTGAGTGCATTAATGTCTGCATATAGTAATTTCGTTACTAAATGACAAGTGTTTAAGATTGTGGCTTTCTACAGAATTTTATATATATTATAATTTATATTCAGTATTTTCAGACTTACAAGGAGACTCCACAAACTCAGACTCACAGATTCTGATAAAAAAAAATTCTACGAGTAGCTTTCACCAAATTAAATGCCCATGCAAAGCTATTCGATGCACTTCTCAAAATTTTCCGAGAAAAATATTCATTGACTGCACTTTCCGAGAAAAAAAGTTTGTTGTCATTGACTGCACTTTATAAATGCCCGAATTGTAATGATGGTAGCAAATTGGAAAATCGGAAGTATATTTAGTAAATGAATTACACATTCCCATGATTTGAACAACGTACCTGCAAAATAGAATTCTAGCCTCTTACCGCTGCACAACCAGTATGTGATAAAAATCTATGCTACAGTTCAGGTATTTATAAAGTGCAGTCAATGATAACAAACTTTATGAATTTTTTTCTTGGAAAATTTTGAGAAGTGCATCAAATGGCTTATGCTGGAGATGATGAAAGTAAAGGAGGAAGTGATGCTGAAGATGAAGAAGGTAAACGAGGAAACGATACTGGAGATGAAGAAAGTAAAGGAGGAAGCAATTGCATGGGTGTTTAATTTGGTGAAAGCTACTCGTATAATTTTTTTTTCAAAATTGGTGAGTCTGTTTATGTGGAGTATCCTTATTAAAAGTGAGTGTAGAATAACCCTGATGGCCAGATAGGAACAATGTATACTCTATTGGCTTTCCTTAGGTGTTTGATTTCGTATGCAGTATTTAGTGATTTTTGTCATTATATTTCTTTTGTAAATTATATTTATTGGGGATGGAAATATCAAGTATACAGGGTGTTGCAAAAATATACAGGACAGTACTGCTGGGTAGCCTATCCTGTCGCTTCAGGGGCCATTTCATAAAATGATAATTGGGAAGTTTTATTTTGTTAACTCATTTATGCCGAAATTGGTAAAAATGGAAATTGAGACTTCATATCTTAAATTTATATTCTGTAGCATGTAAAGACATAAAAAAATTACAAAATTATTTTGAAATGCAGCAAGTTTTGCCATCTATGGACGAGAGCATATAATTTCAAAGTAACTTTGTAATTTTTTTGTCTTTGTAAATTATTTTTTATGTCTTTACATGCTACAGAATATAAATTTAAGATATGAAGCAAATGACATAAATGGGTTAACAAATACAATTTTCCAATTTTCATTTTATGAAGCGGCCCCTGAAGTGAGAGGATAGGCTACCCAGCATTACTGTCCTGTAAATTTTTGCAACACCCTGTATATGTCAACTTCTATTATGAGGAATTCTCTGTTGTTGTTATTATTTATTTATTATTAGGTTATGTAATATTTGGTCATATTAATTGAAGTAATCACAAAAAATCCTCCCTTTTTTGTTTTAGATACACTTTCTAGTGGGGATAATCCTTTTGAGTGGCAATTTTTAGGAAAGAATTTATTTGCTATGATAGTACAAGGATTTGTTTTCATCATAATTGTCATAATAATTGAATATTGTGTATCTCAAAGATATAAGTATGAGTTACAGCTAGGATGAAAGTAAAATTTATTTCAGTATTTTTTTTGAATTTACTTGTTTTGATTGTAATTTTCATATAACAGGTGCAGGCGTGGTGCACTTGTCCACAACACTTATGAAGATGAAGATGAGGATGTTGCTAAGGAGCGGCAGCGTATATATTCTAATGTAAACCCCGATGCTGTAATCAAAGTAGAATGTTTATCAAAGGTAATGTCCTTAAAGGAATTGAATATTTTTTTTCTACATTTAAAACAGTAGTTCTGATAATTTTGTATTTTACTTTAACAAATTATTTTCCTCCTTTGGGAAACACTTTCCCTGTGTTATTTGTTTTAAAATGATATGGTGATTTAATTGAAGAAATTTTCATTATTATAGTTGCATTGTTTGTTCTTTAAAGGTTTACACTTCCATTAACTGTAGATGCAAGTGTAAGAAACCATGTCAAAAAAGGAAAATAGTAGCAGTGAAAGATTTATGTTTTGAAGTGCAAGAAGGAGAATGTTTTGGATTATTAGGTGTTAATGGGGCAGGAAAGACGACAACATTTAAGATGCTGACTGGAGATGTGTCAGTCACTAGTGGCGATGCCACTCTTTGTGACTATAGGTAACACATGTACATTATGATGCCTTTGTATTTCTCTCTTAAAAGTTATTAATTAAAAAATAAAAAGCAAATAAATAATAA
>JAHWFO010009480.1:3333431-3363298 GCA_023313115.1 Rhysida immarginata | reverse complement strand
TTTTTATTTTATAACTTCAACTTGACTGTACACTTTTAAGACAGTCATTTTAATTCTCTTATATGAGAAGAGAAGAACCAACGAGATAGAAGACATGTATTCTATAGACTTCTTCACACTGGCAATTTTTGATGCAGCGACAAAAGAGGGGGACAGGAAAACATGTCTATCTCGTTGAGAAAAACCTAATTGTCTTAAAAAGTTGGAGAGGGAAGTAGTTACATAGACTACGGTAGTTATATTAGGGATCAACCCTTTCAACCTAAAAATGAAATGAACTCTACCCTCTGTCCCCATCTCCAATCGCCTTTTTATATTAAACCAGACTGTAGGGGAAGGGGGTCACCATGTTATATTAATGTCAAATATGATTTATCTACTCAATTGTGCCTATTTTAACGAGCTTAATTAGTAATTTAAGAATAACAGTATTTTTAATTGAATAATGGAACTCTTAGCAATAAAACAAAATAGAAAATGTTACACTTTTTACAAAATGATTTAATAAATTATTTAATAAAGAAATAATCTCATTTATTTTTAAACTGATAAATAATAAATAAAAGATTCCCACATATAAAGTAACTTCAACATAAAATGAATGAAGCAAATTGCTTTGTAATTGCAATAAAGAGTGTCAATTATAAACAAACAACGAGTTAAATATCTAAAATTTCAGTGATTTAAAATCTCGATCGAATTTGCATTTCCACCGAATTGTCGTCCACCCAATTGACGTCCACCGAATTGTCGCACCCACCCAATTGACATCACCGAATTGTCACATCCACCCAATTGACATTCACCAAATTGTCGCGTCCACCCAATTGATGTTCACCGAATTGTCGCGTCCACCCAATTGACGTCCACCCAACTGTCGCGTCCACCCAATTGACGTTCACCGAATTGTCGTTCACTGAACTGTTGTCCACTGAATTGTCATCCACCCAATTGTCGTAGACCCATCCAATATACAGGACTCAAAAGAACTGCAAGATAATATTATTTAAAGCAGGAAATTAATAAATATAATTATTTCAAACACTAAACTGACTTAAAATTAAAAATTGTATTAGCAGTATAAAAACTTACAAGAGAAAGCATAAGAACTGGAAAAAGAGTTTATTTTGCAGGAAAAGAAAAATAGAGCAGGAATCAAGCAGACAAAATAAGCAACTAATAAATAAAAGCAAACTAGCCCCCTTTATATAAGGTGGATACAAAAATGAGCCCCCCCCCCTTTATTTTAGTAACCTAAGCAGTTATGTCAGTTTTGATGAATCCAATAAATAGGATGGCCTATCCCATGGTGCACTTTTCATAATCCCAAATATGCAAATTAGAACACATTCCAATTCTATCTTAAAAACCGTAACAGATACACGAAAAATTCCAATTGAAGTCTTGTTCAGCATCGAATTCCGAACAAAAAAAAATTTTTCCAAAATCTGATTACACTTCTAGTTCAACCTCTTCTTGCTTTCCATCTCTCACATCATTCATGTAAAAAATATTTTGGAAACCCTGCACCCCCTCCCACAGATGTAAAAAAGTGTATAACCTACAGGGTATACTGTATTTGCGAAAATATGGTATAGGGTGTAAATTAAACATTGTGCATTACTAGGAGTGTTGCTTCCTAAGGACAAAATAAAAAGAAAATGTTCTTGTAAGATTTTTAATAGACAGCATACGTTTCGAGAAAAATATGCAATATAAATTTTGATTAAGTTCTTTTATACAAAATTATCAAAAAATAAGAAATTTTCAGCATTTTGAGAAATGGTTTTATTTATTTCTTTATTTTTCAGTATGGAAGAATGTGAAGCATTATGCACTAGGCTTGCTATCATGGTTAATGGCCAATTTAGATGCTTGGGAAGCATTCAACATCTCAAGAATAAGTAAATGGAAATTTAAAATAATTCAGGGATTTGTTTTTTGAGTTCTCCATGATCCTTCCAAAAAATTTATCTCCTATATGACTACTTCGAACAAAATATGACTAATTTAAATAGAATTTCTGACACCTACGACAATCACTTGAAACAAGGACTAAACTCACGTTTTTAACGTCACAACTTAGGCCTTTTCAGTGTAGAAGTTGCGAGTCAAGAAGTTAAATTTCTATAGGATTTTTAGAATTTGATCACCCTTAACTATTCCTTCTCCTCTCTTTCTTGTTCAGACGAAGGGGGTGAAGAAGGGAATATTTACAAGATGCTCACGAAGGTAGGAGAAGGATTCCAAAGCCAAAGATGTAAGGAATAATACATCTATAGTGCTCCTGCTAGCCTATTTTAGGAGGGCGCTGCACCCTGTCGCGAGAATGTTGTGCCCTGCCACAACAGTAGTGTGCTCGTTCCCCAAAACATTGCTTTATCTAAATTATTTACCCTTTTAAGTAGATATTTTATTTGCAATGGTTAAATAGTTTTCAAACATATTTTTCTAGATATATAGATGTGAGCATTATTGAACATCTATCACTTGTGGATTTGGCTGATCTTGAAAATATCCCATTCAATTATGGGATGTCGGATATACAAGCAATAGCGAAACATTTTGCAGAAGATGAAGAACTGCTCCTAAATGAGTGGCAAGTTTTCTAACCTTAATACAAAACTTAAAAATGGAAGACAGATCGTCAGATCTATTTTATGGATCTAAACATATGAATCAGGGATAAATCTCTTTCCTAGTTTAGCGAAAATACAACCTGTGACAGTAAAGTTCGGTGAATGATGGCATATTGAGAGTGGATTGCTCGCTTACATGAAACAGCAGTTACTATCCTTCAAAGTAATCCCCGTCGATGGTAATGCACTTCTGGGAACGCCTGTACAAGTCCTGGAAACTCCTGGTGTAGTCGTTTTTAGGGATAGCCTTCAGTTGGGTCGTAACATTACGTTGGATGTCTGGCCACTTCGGGGGGTGTCTTCACGGTGTTCCGGCATCCTCAGAACCGTTTAAACCACTCATAAACACACTTCAAAGTAATAGCACTTTCTTTGTAAACTGTTGTCATCATTTCATGAGTCTCTTTCGTTCGCTGATCCATTTTGGGTTTCGACCGCGCGTACTAGGCCTTCTTTCTTCAATGTCCTGTTTAAACACAATAAACACACTTGCAGCGCTGATTCTCTCAAATTTGTTTAAACATGTCTCGACCTATCTGGGGCAGGATACGACGATGGTGCTCTCTTACGACCGTTAGCAATTTGACGTCATTCACCGAACTTCATTGTCACAGGTTGTATATGCTACTGTTACTGTCATTCCATTAAGTACTGAAGCAGTGGAAAGAGTTTTCTCTCAAAGTAAATTAATAAAAAAAACCCACAGAAATGCACTGAAAGAGGAAACACTCAAACATATTTTATGCATTAAATTAAACTGTGATATAGATTTATTTAATGAAATTTTACCATTTGCAGTAAAAGAATGGTTTAAAATTAAACATAGAAGAATTGCCTTATATTTTGTATTTATGTTTTATTAAGGAATAAAGTATTGACTTCCTAATATAATATAATTTCATTCCACTTTGAGCCTTGCCCCTGCCTCTCGCCTCCCTTCCCCATGAGATGCCTTGAACACTGGATGGTGCTCTCTTGCTGCAATTGTCACTCTGCCCTCTGTCAATTCTAGTGGGAGCACTGCATCTACTTATTATCACTTCAATTATAACTTCAAGAATATTCACATATTTTCTCTCAATGGTCCAAGCAAACGGAATAATAGCCAAAATAATCTAGTGGCTGTTGATTTCTTCTCCTGCTTTGGTGATTGTCTTGGAAATATGTCCTTCCACAACGCCTTCGTCTGAACAAGAAAGTAAGGAAAGGGAATGGTTAAGGGTGGTCGAATTCTAAAGAAGGGTCAACTCCGTTACTCCTTGTTTGAGTCCTATAGAAATTTCGCTTCTTGGCTCACAGCTTCCACACTGAATATAGCCTTAAGCAGGTTTCACAAATTCCTTGCGGCGTGTGGATCTGGGCGTGGCAATGCATCCGCCTGGAGCGCCACACCGTACACCATTTCACAAATAATTCGAGCTGAGCGGTTTACCACCGTGCGTTGTCCGCAGAGCTTGCGGACGAAGTTCGGCGTGTTGAACCTGGGTGGCCGCAGCGGTGGTAGCAGTGGCTCAGCCATTCAGAAAAATTAAATTACATGTAAATTCTGGGAAGGCAATAGCACATACCATGTACAGACATAGTATTAGAGTTAGGGGCAGTTTGAACCTGCATGTTGGCTGACTTCATTTCAGTCGAGAATAGAATAAACACGGCAAGTGGGCGATTAATGGCGGGCAAGCAAGGAGTTGCTGTTGTAATATGTATGACGTCATAACCACCGACCAATTGAATTGCAGCAGCAGATGCAGACGCTTACTGTGCCGCATTTTTTCATGAAACGAGAAGCATTTGCGGTTTTCACCAACTATCTCTACCGCTTTTGGAAGCGGATCCGTGAGGTTTGCGGCGCCGCAGCCACCGCCGCTAGCTTTTTATTTATGAAACCCGCTTTAGTTTTGTCTTTCAAAAATCCAAACACTATTAAAATTATTCTTGGCAATCTCAGAGATAAAAATCCCTATTATCGAGCAAGTTTTGCTGGGGACAAACTCAATGGAATCTTAATGTTAGATTTAAACAGCATCTTTGATACGAAATTTGGCAGAACTAATAAATCTGCTTTGGTGAAACATTCCCTTGAAACAGGGCATAGTTTCACCAAAGATAATTTAAAAATAGTTTATTAATTAAAAAATAAGAACTCCATTAAATTAAAAGAAATAGAATTAAAATAAATAATAAAAACAATTGAATAAAAGTCACCCAGTGGAGAAATACAAAGGTTGAAGTAGATGAAACACAGATGAAACAAAGGTCTTGTGGAGCTGATGTAGATGAAACACAGATGAAAAGAAGGTCTTGTGGAGAAATGTTACATGAAACAGAGGAAGGAACACAGTAACGGGTGAAGAAGATCTATGATGAAAGTCCGATTATCCGTAGAAACGTAGATGACAAAATTGAAATGTATTTAAAAGACGTTTTCGGGATTTTTATCCCATCTTCAGTTTCAAAACTTTTTGAATGAAATTTCAGTTAAATTATAATAATAGAAGATATAATAATAAAAACAAAACTGAGGAGATATTGTTATTAGTTTGGTTGTTGTGAACAGGATAATGGTATTGAATTGTTGAGGGCAAGGGAAGTGATATTGTCTGGGTTATGTTATAGTTTTAGTAGTAATTTCCATTTATTATTAATTTCTATAGAAGGTTTGGCTAAATTGTTTTCATTCGAAATGGTTTCTTTTATTAGTCTTTTTTTGAAATTTATTTATTTACTAATGATTTTGTCTTTGTTCCAATCTGGATTATGGTTTTGGCTAATGCAGTGGTTCACTAGATGATTATTTTTATCCTTGTTTCTAAGTGCTCTTTCATGTTCTTTTATTCGTGTTATTAATTGTCTTTTTGTTTGACCTGTGTAAATGTGTTGACAATTGGCGCATGGAATTTGATATATTATGTTAGTGATGTTCCATAATCAAAAATAGTTTATCCAGCTTTTTTTTATTAAATCCATTTGAAAGCATGGCAATCCAAGAATTGTAAAAAAGTAAATAAGTGATGACTTTGGAAACTTTCATATGCCTTGTGTAATCCCAGTCATCCACCAGCCTTCATTTGAGATTGGCATGTAAATGCACTACACATCAGTTTGTGAATATAATTTTATTGGAAGTTTTTATATTCATTGTTGACTAATCTTATATAGTCTATGCTACAATTTTTGTAAAGACATAAGAATATATTTATAGATGCATCAAACATCCAATGCTTGGATAGGATATAAACAATCTAACACTTATGAGTGATGAAACAGTACATACTTTGTATGCAAACATATACACAATTTCTTCTAAAGATATTAAAATAAAATTTTTCTTAAAAATTATAAAAAAATTATTTCAGTGAAGGAATGGAATAATTTCTTGTTCTTGTTATTTTATGAAAATTTAATATCATTGCTTGAATTTTGAAAGAATGAAAATAAAATCTTGAGAAAAATTTTTATTTTGTAGATTTGGCAGTGGCTATATATTAACAGCTCGCATTGACACAGAAAATGTGACACCTGATGAATTTATTAATGAATTTTTGTCTGAATATCCATCGGCTGAATTAAAAGAGCAGCATCATAACCAGGCTCAATTTCAAATTCCACAGCAAGATCTGGAACTTGCTTCTCTTTTTAATAAAATGGAAACTTTTCGTGAGAATGGTCACATTGAATATTATTCAATATCGCAAGCTACTCTAGATCAGGTAATTAAAAACATTTACTGGTATTTCTAAATCTTATTTCCATCGCAAAGCTAAATTCTTTAATTAGCAGCCTTATTTCTATATAGCATTGTTATAAAATGGGGAACTGGAGTGCTTCCTAATGCTTGCTCTGGGTCTTGGTTTCAGCATTCATCCATTGTGATGAAACAGTCAAAAAAGCCATCTGGATTAGTCTGGTATCATGCCAAAAGATTGGCAGATTTGTCTCTGTGGTGCTCTTTTTGGAGTGGGGTGAGCACATGTGAGACTAGCCTTTGCCATGTGGAGTTCTGTATCCAAGATGTTACAAACAGTGCTATATGCTGATGTGGACTATTTGTATGATCTGTTCCACTGTGATTCTTTGGTCTTCAAATACCAGTGCCTCCACTTGCTGTACCATTTGCAGCTCCTCACTTATACAAGTCCACCTAGGGCAGTGGTAGTCTTTCAGGCTAACATAGCCACTTTGAATGCACTGCCTCCACTTGGCCACAACCTCTATGATGGGACTTTGTTCCCATAGGCACATTTCAATGAGGCATGGAGCAGTGTGGTGTCGTTTCCCTTCACATGCAGAAAAAGTATCACACCTTCCACCTGGAATTTTTTCGATGGGCTTTGCCATATGGATTTGGTGTTCTGGTGGAGAATCCTTGAAATACAGCATAAAGTAAATTGGTTTGGGTATCTCTGTAGGTATGTGTCATGCAGATATGTGTCATTTCACTGCTGCATCCAGACTTCCAAGGATTTTATGACTGATCCTCATACATTTAAGAGAACTATAAAAGATTTCACCCTAAAAGATTTTGCATTAATAATGCGCTGTATTTATTTTATAGGTGTTTGTTAATTTTGCTAAATTTCAAATAGCAGCTGGACAAGAGATTCAAATCACTGAAGCTGTATGAAAGATTACACATTTTTCTTTGTAATTCCCTTAAAGGACAAGCAACTAAGACATTCAATGTACATATGCAAGACATTGTCAATATTTTGGTTTCAATATATTCTGCTATAAATAACAAAGAAGTTTCCTGTGTATGCTTCATAGAAAGCAATGTTTGTAGTTTTAATTAATGTTTATGTAAAATACATCTTAATTATAGTCTTTATTAATTCTCAGTTATTTTGTTTATAACTAGCCTGTTGTGTTTTTCTATTAAATATTTGAAATATTTTTTGTAATATGCTTATCTTTTATTATTGAAAAGATTAATGAATGCAAGAATGAAATTTGATGATGAATAATAATTTTGATTGGTAAATTGAAAATCACTGTTTATAATGACCCCCCCCCCCCTTAAAATATATTTGTTAATTTCTCTTCAGTGCTCTTTATTAATATATCAAACTCTTTATTTATTGAATAAGTCATTGAATAGATGAGTACTACCATTCAATTAATTGAATAAAAAATGTAATTAAATATTGTAAGCTTCTCTCTTATGAATCAATTCAAATGTTTTAATTGTATAAGATGGCAGAAAAATAAAGTTTTCTTGTAAAAATGGAAGAAGTATGCAGTATAACATTGATATTGCAATGCTGAAGAAGGGCAAAGTACAGAATGCTGAGAAAAGATAGTGAAGAGACTATAAAGGATAAAAATGAAGTTCTAGAGCTGGTTGTTGGAAGTTTTTCAAATTTAGCAAGCTGGCTCTATGCTAGTTTTCACTTCTTTTTTCCCACATTTTTTTCTTTGGTGATCATTGAATAGGTGCAAGTAATGCATAATCTTTAGGGTATACAGAAGAAGAAGAAAAAAAAGAAAGTGGTGGCTATGATATACTTGAAGAGGGGAGGAATAAATGCCAAACTGGATGGTATATCTCCAGTTATGTCATACTGCAAGGCCACAATTCATCAAAATATGATCCATCAGCAGAAATAATTTTCTCTCACCATTCAGGAAACTTTGAAATTCCTGATTTAAAGAAGTTTTGCTTCTCCGAGGAGATGAACTCATGACAATTTCAACAATTGTTCTGATTTTGAAAACATTTTTTGCAAAGAAAATTGTTTAAGGCCAGAAAAAAATGTTAGTCCTTTGGGACAAGATCTGGTGAATATAGCTGATATAGCAAAGTTTCAGAATCTGCTATAAAATGCATTTTGGCCTTGAATAGGCAAATACAAAAGGGGAAATGGAGGATGAATTTGCAGACTTAACAAGACTTTTCAATATGAACAGATAGAAGGATGCCATATGAGCAAATGTTCTATTTGGGACATCACAAATTGCACAAGGTTTTGACCTCTCGAAATCACTTGCCAATATTTGTATTTTGACAAATTATATATCCGTTTTCTTTGAATATCCTTAAAGCACACCCAACAAGCTTTCCTAAATGTCATTACACTTAAAATTTGATCAACCTGTTCCAACAAGAAGTGAAGAAAACTGAAGAAAATTCTTCAAACATTTCATAATTATTATGTAGAGATGGGAAGGAAAAATTCCACGACCTGAACTCGAACAGGGACCATGACTTTCATTGTCCCTGCTCTAACCAATTGTGCTATCATGGACAGTGAACAGCCAAGCTATTACAATGTGTCTGTTTGGACTTCCATGAATTCACATGTCAGCTCATCATTCACATGAGGAGCCAGTAGAGCAGGCCCCTGACTCTGTTTTCTTTACTTCTCTTTGAGCATCATCTTCTCATCAATTCATTTTGGCATCGACTTCTAAGGTCATTTTGCGCCTTTTACACAAGTTATATCTGTATGCAGCCTGGGACAAACATAAACATCCATGCCCACGGCGGGATTCGAACCTACGACCAGGCGAACTCGAGAACTAGAAAGCCTACGCCCTAGCCCTCTTGGCCGGCCAATGGTTTAAGGGTAAGGAGAATTCACAAGTCGGAAATTTTCCTTACCCCTAAACCATCAAAATTTTTCCTTCTCTTTACAAGTTGTGAAACAATAACTGAGACCACCTTTAAATGGATCTAGGTATGGAAGATTTGGATAGTATAAATTTTACACTGAAAACATTTTTAAGTTATTATTTAATAAACTTTAAGCCATTAACAGCTTTTTAAAAATTATTTTCAAAATGGGCAGGGAGTTCACACGTGAACTCTGCCAAAGGGTGCATACTGTCACCCTTCTTGTTCATTATCTTTATTGTGTGACGTCCCGCAAGGACACCGGATACAACAACCCAGTGAGACAGTCTACAGGGTAGTTTAGACTCGATTCACTTTAGGGAACAGACATCAGACCAGAGGGCAAGAGCATTACTTTGAAATTATTTTTATATAATCCAGGATAATATTGAGATATAAGCCTTGGTGAAATTAATACAAAATGAACACAAAAAAGTATGCTCATATAAACTCACATTTATACATACTTTACTGCATGATTACTGTTAAGATATTTAACCTTTTCTTGTCAATATTTTTCACTTAACTGATTTTACTGTTTAACGATCTCCAAGATTATAAATATAACATTAAAAAAATTATACTAGACAAAATAATGAAAGCTTTTCAGCATATGGAATTGTAAGAAATTTTTAAATATTCGTAGGTTTAAATATTTTGTTTTGTATAGTTGCATTTAAAAGATGTTGGAATTGATCCCATACTTTTGTTTACTAAATTATTGCTACATATTTTAACAATGCGAGAACTTATCAATTTTTGTCAAAGAGAACTCTTCATTAAAAATTTTAAAAAAGGCTGTCTGAAACATAACTTTAATATGAAGATTAGGCTATGCTTATTTGTAACCATTTGTAAGTGAGAAAATTGCAGTAACTTATTGGGAATTGCCAGAGAATGATTTAAAATAAATTTTGATCCAGTATTTAATGAGTCATATCTCCTCCTCATCTTGTTACAAATAAAACATTGAAAATCGTTCCAATTTTTCAATAGCAGAGCTAATTAAAATTGAGGCTTCCCAAACAATTGCTGTTATTTCTTTAATTCAAGGACACATTTTATTAAAATGTCCTTGGTTGTAATTTGACTGCTCATCCTTTCTCTCAAACCCACTTAATTCAAATTTAACATTTTTATGCTTTTTTTTTTTTTTAATTCCATTATATATTATGGCAAATTTCCCAACAAATTCGTCACAATAAAATAAAAAGTTGTTTGCAAAATATTATACTAGTTCCCATTCTTTCCAGAGGCAGGCAGTCCCCATTCTTTGCAATGAGAAAAAAAATTTTCAATTGTTCATAGAAAAAATGTTTATGCAATCCCAGTTTAAGATATAATCAAGTTTAACAAATCAAGAGGGTATGTATCAATCATTAATATCCTTGATGTATGCCTAAATTAAAAACCAAAAAAAAAAGGTAAAAAGCCATTATATCTTTGATCTACTTGGAACATTAATGACCTAGAATGATTAATTTATGTGTAAAAAAAAATATTAAGGAAACAAAAAACCATTTACATGATTTAAAATGTTTGGCCAGCTTATGCCATAACATTCAATGTCAAAAATAATAGATACTTGTATTTAAATAGATTTTTAATGTTTATTGTAGATTTTAGGTCTTTTATACTGTATAACAATGATAAGTTATTTTACCCAATTGTCCATTGTAATTATTTTTTTTAAATGTGGTCACCAGAAAAAAATCATGTTTTTCTGAACTAATGCAAACAGTGCTCATTTGTATGAAAGGAAAAAAGATGCTTCAATGGATGATAGAATGAATAAGATATAATACATGTAAATATCACTTTATAGAACTTCCCTTCAGAGAGGAATAAAATATGCTGGACACACAATTTATTAAGTATTCCTGTTCAGTAGGGTCATCTCATCTATTCTCCATAAGAAGTTGATGGGAATAATCCAAATCCTGAAAAACATGAATATTTGGAAACAAGGACCTCCAAGTCGAACGAAACCAAATTACTGGATATTTTTTAACTTGGTGACCAAATCTATGCTGTGTTTTTAAAAGAATATCAAAGGTTAAACTTAGGAATTCTAGATCTTATTGTACTAGAAATCCAGAAATATATTGGGAGAGTTAATATTAGATGATGACGAGATGCATTTTTTTTTTGTTGTTGTTTTATGACTTTTTGAGGGGTTTGTTTTTTTTTATCTTTATGAAAAAAAAGGGTTTTCGTTTCATCTTGTAACTACAGTTGTCCCTCCACAAGTCGGTATTCTGGAAGTCAGGAAATTCCACAAGTGGCAACTTTTATCTGAAAGCCAAGATGGTGAACAATACTTCCAGTCGGGAATTTTTGCCAATAAAAACTAAGTCGGTGACTATTATTACGATTAAAATATGCAAACTTAACCAATTTGATGGTTCCTCTAATGCATACAGCCTATTTTTTTTGAGAGGGTGGGGGGCTATGAAAGCTAATTATGGAAATTAATAGGCAAATTAATATAATCTCGCTTTCTTCGAGCTGTTTATTTTCCATGAAATTTGAAATGGCAACCTATTATAGAGGCACCTGTCCCCACCTCCATGCATAAGAGGTTACATTTTCCTTTAAAAAAATTAAAATGGTGATTTGTGATTAAGGTTAACCTATTTGAAAAAATATCCGCCATCTTGGAATTCTGCAAGTCGGGAAAATCCACAAGATGGCAAGGCCCTGGAACCGAGGTTGCCGACTTGTGGAGGGACGACTGTATATAGTATGAAGGTTTTCCCCAGAGGAAATGCACAAGGGCAAGTCTGTGGGTTGACAGTACTGATTTCTGCACACGCATGCCTACAGATGTCACCTTTGTCCCAGCTTGTGGAAAGTTTCAGCATCATAACAACTTTAGTTTTGCACAGTGACACAATAAAATGGCTGCACATCCATTTGCACCAAGGAAGAACAGCATTCCATGATCCGTTGGTTTTTGTTTTCTTTTTTTTCTTTTTTTGGTCTGAAGGTGCACCAGGAGCGAAAATTCATTGAAGACTTTCAGCACAATATTGGGGCAATGTTTTATCATCATGAAGTGTATATGAATGGATCAAGAAATTCCAACATAGTCAGACAAGTGTGAAGGACAAGGAAGGAGCAGGATGCCCATCTACATTCATTACTGACAACAATGTTTAGAATGCAAAATCCCTGTATCGGTAGAGAAACTTGCATGATTAAAGTGACCTTTTTGCAAATGCCAATAAATGACTAAAAAAAAATGCTCTGCACCTGAGAGATCACATTAATCATGCGAGTTTCTCTATCAACAAAGGGAAACACTATAGAAGCTTGTGGAATGCTGGAACAAGCACAGTGGAACCCTGTTATTATAAAATTCAAGGGACCGAAAGACCTGTTTGTATTATTCAGTTTCATATGAATCAAGTCTAAAAGTTTTCGTCAATTTTTTTTCAGAAAAATTGTATGCAATTGGTTATTGAACAATTAGAATTCACTGTTCTCGCATTCCCACGTGCTTCGCTGTGTTTATACTGAGAGCCAATCAGAATTCATGGTTATCTAATTTGACGTGTTTTATTGTTCACTTACATAAACCAATCAAAATTCACAGCTTAAGAATTAAAATTTAAAAAAATTTCACTCTGATTTTTTTTTTTTTACAATAAAAATCTCAAATAACATAACTTTCTTGGATTTCGTATTAACAAGTTTCATAATGGGGTTTGGCCAATACCACCTATAATAAAGGCCAGGTCACTGAAACGTCATACATTGTTACATCATCATCAGAAGGGCAAAGTTAAGGCTCATTACGTAGCAGAAGAAGGCAGCTACTTATTGATTTTACAATGTCAATCTGTCTGTCTGTCCGTCCGTCCTCTACATAATTTCACATTTTTTGAGGTAGTAGGTTGAAATTTGGAATGTACCTTACTATGGGCATGTGCACCTTCACTATTTTGTTTGGTTTTCATTAGCCCACTGGGGTCTATGTTTCGGGGGTGGAAATTAGAGGGGACCAAAAGGTCTACGTGTATTTATGCATATAAAGGAATGAAATTCGGTATGCTGATTCCTCTAAGAAAGATCTCCATTACTATGAAGTTTGGGGCAAATTGCCTCAATGGGGTCGGAGTTGTGGGGGTGGCAGTTACTTGGTCTTTGGAACTATGGCAACATATGGCACGTGATATATCATTTGATCGGAATGATGAGAAACAAAAGATAGCACTCTTTTACACTTTCTAAATACTAAGTTCGAGAGAATCAATTTTTCGATTTAAAAAATTGGAGGGGGGGGGGTTAAAAAGTGAGATAAAAGGGTAAAAAATAGACTATCTTGGGGCTTCGGCTACTTTCTTATGCCTTCCTCAGGAGGATTAATTTCTTGTTATTGGTGGAAATGCGATTAACAATGCCCTACTGAGATAATGTAACAATGTATGACATTACAGTGACCAGGCCTTTATTATAGCTGGTATTGGTTCAGCTGTATGTTGAAAAGCATGGGGACTAAGTTGAAAAATGATTTACCGTAATTGCGAGATCTCTGCTTTTGTTGAAATAAATTATAAAAATTGTGTGGATACTTGCCATCATAATTACAATCTTCACAATTTTATTTATTCAAATTACAGTAACAAACTCGAATCCAGTTCTAAATCTTATAAGTATTAAGAAATGAGTGAATTTTTCTAGGATGGTGGTCACAATAAACTTATCTTCAAAATAAAATACTGTTTAATTTAATGACTCTTATAAGCAAGCTGCAAAGTGAAATGTAACTCGGTCACAAATTTTATAGACTAACAACCTCATATGAGTCTATCAAACCTCTACATCTTAAAAATCCTGCAAGATAAAGCTCTTTTCATCTCAATGTAGTATATTGAAAAACAGACTAGTTTCAGCATTTAATCTTGCCTTCATCAGGGTACAAGGGAATGAGGGGGGCTAGCAGCCTCTCTTCATTTTGTTTATAAACACAGTATTGAGAATAGTAGCCTCATATATTTGTCTTTCAATTTTTGTTCTTTAATACTTTACTTTTATTGATATATTTGTTTGAATTATATTCCTTACTTTTCCAAAACGACATAACTTTTATGCCAAAGTTTTCAGACTAAATAAAATTAAAAGAATTGACACTTGTGTATCACATGCTTTAACAATATAAACCATTGTCTTTATTTTCTGTAACATGTATTTATAATATTTTAATTTTTTTCTATACATTCCATATTTAGCCCACAGTTGTCCATAGGGACAACTTCAGGATGGTAACTCAATAAATAAATCACAAAATTGGAATTAAAAAACAGTACCCAAAAGTAATAGCCTGAAATTCATTTTATTTTTCAACAGAATCTCTCTGTACATTCAGACAGTTATCCCATTTACACTGAGCTGCCATTTTATTAGGTACAACTGTCTAGTCCATCTCAGCTTTAGTTGAGAGTGACATCATACCAGACATAGTGCTCAACATCATATCCTTTCCCTGTTAGACAGTCCTATAATTGCATAGCTTCACGAAAGAAAAATAGTCGAGTGGTATAACTGATCGTTAGTTGAAGATATCGTTTTTTTTTTTTTAAATAAATTTTAAAATATTTTAATCCTCTTCATGCAAACTCGAACGTCTTTCACTTCTAGCACACATCTCTTTCACGTTCTTCATGTAGAAACAAGATGCCACCATCTTGTTTATTATATTCGAATAATCTCGACTACAGACTTACTTTCTTTTATTTAATTTTTTTTTTAATTTCATCAAATGGCTTTTCTATTCGCCGATTTTTACTTATATCGAGGAGAAAAATATGAAATATGTTTGCATAAAGATTTTAGAAATTTTTATACAGAAAATTATTCAAAGTATTTCTTCATGCGGATGAACTGCAAGTTTCACTCATGACGTCACTCTCAACTAAAACTGAGACAGACTATATAAGTGTGTTGAACCTCCATTAGCCCTCAAAAGCACCTCTACTTGTTTGGGCATGGATTCAACGAGATGCTGAAAACATTCAACAGGAATGTTGGCCCATGCAGACACGAGAACTTCATGCAATTCCTGGAAATTCAATGGAGGTGTAGGCAAGGAGCAAACAGTCCTTTCCAGCTCATTCCCAAAATGTTCAATGGGGTTGAGATCTGGGAACTGACCCAGTAACTGCATCAAGGTGGACTCACTGTCATATTCCAGAAACCAATCCATAGTGATTCTGGCTCTGTGTGCTGGTGCAATTATCCTGCTGGAAAAAACCCATCTGCGTGCGGATAAAGCTGTGAGCATGAAGAGGTTAACTTGATTTGCAAGAATGTGTATTTTTGCTTTGGCATTCAAACGACCGTCGACAGATATTAGAGGATCCAATTCATGCCAAGAAAACATTCCCCACACCATTACTTCACCTCCACCACCTTACAAAGTTCACAGCAGACATGAAGGTTCCATGCTTTCATGTTGTTTTTGCCACATTTTAAGCCTTCCATCAACATGAAGCAACAGGAACCTAGATTCGTCTGACCAGGCAACCTTTTTCTAATCCTCAATGGTCCATAGGAGACGCACTTTCTCGTTCTTCTCTGACAGCATTGGTATCAAAGATCGTCTTCAGCTTTGGTAACCCATTTGAGCCAAAGTGCGACTAGTTGTCCGCTCTGATATTGTTTTCTGACTATCTGAGTTGTAATGAGCAGTAATTTGTGTGATCATTGCCTTTCTGTTTTCCCGTACAAGTCTTGACATTCTTCTCTGGTCTCTTTCATCAACAAGGGTTACCGTCCACAGGAATCACAATGGCTACATGAACCATCTTGATAAATCCTTGAAACTGTGGTCTGTGAAAAATTCAGGAGAGTCGTTGTTTCTGAAATGCTCATTTAAGCCCATCTTACACCTATCGCCATGCCACACTAGAAATCAGTCAGATCACTGGTATTCCCCATTTTTGTTATGGTTTCACCCTCTTAACTAACAGTAGAAAAGTTGCTTCAGGATATTTATGCAGCGATTTGTAATCATGTGACATGCAAATCAAGCAGCCACTCAATTTGCATTTTTTGTGAGGTGTACCTAATAAAGTGTCAGCTCAATGTAGAAGTCCTTGAAAGCCTGCAGCAAAAAAATTTCTTGGCTGCATCACTCAAGGTGACCACCCAGATGATTTTTCAGGAGGCTAAATCAGGGCTATAGGTGGATATACCAACAGAACATTTGCAATGGCTCCTGTGTTTATCTGATTGTGTGAGGATGAGCATTGCCACGGCCTTCTAGATACTACCAGGCCTGAACATGGAAAAGTTAAAACATTGTTACGTCAAGCTGGTGATGCTATTACAGAAGTTAGTTCAACATCACAATCTTAGTGCTTCAACCATACATTATTGACGTCATGTTCAGGCCTGGTAGTTTCTAGGAGGCCGTGGCATTGCCATCCAGAAAAATCCCTCCCACAATCAGGCGATCCATTAGAATATCCAGGGCTAAGTTGTTAATCATCACAGATCACTTGTTTCACATGCTGCACTGTGGGGTGATGTTTTGGCTTCCTTTGTTGAATTCCTGAATCCAATTGAACACCATTTTTCGGAGCATACAGTTTCACCTTTTGCAATGCACTTCCTCCATGGGATTATGGTGATATCCATTGACTAACAAAAAGCAAATCATTGACTAACAAAAATCACTTTAATTGAAGCAATGCACCGTGTTACTAAGAGGTGTGGCCACCATTAACACAAATACATTCTTGTATTCTTGATAACAACTGATGCAAAAAAGTCTGCAAATATCATCTTGAGGGATCTCTCTCCATGCACGAAGCTACTTACCATTTCAAAACTGGCTAAAGATTTCAAACACCTTCCCATGACATCCCAAACCTACTTTATGGATAACAAGTCAATGGAACAGATAGCCCATTCTAAACAGTGTATGTCCTTCGCATCTTGTTTGGTGAATTTGGCTTCCATTTATGTTGCTCGCAATTGTTTTTTTTAGTAACTTATCCGCTTATATGTCATAATCCTCTCTAATGCCCATCTGGTATCTCTGACATTAAACTTTTTTCCACTATGGAGTTTAGCAGACTTTTTCCCTTTAACAATCTATGCCGTCATGACTTTTCATCTGTAACTCATAACACACTTAGTAAACTAGAGGTCAATGTCGAAAATCTAACGAGTCCCAACAATTTGGACTCTTTGGACATAAAACAAATCTTTAAGCACAAGATTTGCGTTATTAGGTAATTGAGATTTCTTCCATTTTGGTAGGATAATTTTTGGCATAGAAATATTATTATTTACACTGCTGGGGTTATACTTATGGGAGTCAGCACCGATTTTAGCAGTTCTAATCTTTGAAGGCAATTTACAAACATTTTTTAATTTTCACCGAG
Source organism: Rhysida immarginata (assembly GCA_023313115.1). Taxonomy (NCBI): domain Eukaryota; kingdom Metazoa; phylum Arthropoda; class Chilopoda; order Scolopendromorpha; family Scolopendridae; genus Rhysida; species Rhysida immarginata. The sequence continues at coordinate 3,345,650 of JAHWFO010009480.1, read as the reverse complement.
GTGAAGTGCTTCAATATACTTTGTGACATTTTCACCAATTGACTGTGAAAGATTTTCTTTTGATTCATCATGAATTGGTGTTTGCATTTTGCTTAAAATGGACTTAGCTATTTTGGTTTTCTATCTTATATGCAGAGGGGGCAGATTACTGTCTATATATAGTGTTCAAACAGGGGAGGAGGGTGTGGCTCCCAATTCAGCCCTTAGTATTACTCTTTCTTTGATGAGCAAAGGTTTCAGCAATGTTGTAGGGCACAGCAGTAGAAATGGTGTATAGAAGTCTATAATAACCCTTTTAATATTCATACTGTTGACCACAGTGTGATTTTCCAGGGAGGACCACACTTGCTTTGGGAAATCCTGTTGAGCATATCAAGTATCAAGTTCTTGTTCAATAAATTTAACTAACGGTCTCCAGCAGTCTATTTGTGATCCAATGTTATTCCTAGGAATTTATGTATTTTCCTGTATGCCATGGTTGTTATTCTCCATTTGTATGCACAAAGGAGTTGAGTGAGAGTTGTTTGGTGGGAAGTACAGATTTTTTTCTGAAGAAAAAACAAGTTCATTTTTGTTTCTCCAACTTATAATTTTGTAATTCTTTTAATAAGGGTCATACTTGCTTTTTCAGTCCATGATACAATTTTGTTTTTTGTTTTTTTTTTTCAGTCATCATCCGAGGTCAAAAACTCTCACCGGTGAGAAAAGTTAGCGCTTGGTCGGTCAGAAATCCCAGTGAGGAAACTGTGACGTCATTTTAACGCGTTCAGAAACGCGAGTTAGTAGGCGCATTCGGCGGCGCTCAGATCTGAGAGAGTAGCGTTCGGCGAGCACTTTGGTACTTCCGCCTGAGAAGAAAACGTGTTCGGCACGCAACGAATCTGTCAGAATCTGAGCTCAGACGCTCAGCAAGCTTTTCGGTTTCTGACTGCTCAGAATGAACATGGCGGCGCCCACTGCGATGCGAAGCTATCAAAGAAGCTACGAGAGCCACATCATGGCGATGCCCTGTGTACTCTTTCCTCCCTGGCCTTATGGAAAACTCTTACCGCGATCGAATGTTATGCATGCTCAGTTGCTCATTTGATGTTAATTTTTATTTCATGTACACTAAAATTAATAGATCCTCCGTTTCTTCTCAATATTTGTTAAGTCGGTAAAGCCATTTCTTTCTGAGATAAAAGAGCGTTCGAAAACAGTCACTCAGACGCTCAGAAAAGCGGTCAGATACCACGTGACCGTTATCTCAGATCTGAGTTGCGCCGCCGAATGCGCCTAGTGCTGCTATGCCTAACCGGTTAGTCCAGTGAGAAATTACGTCATCATCCTCTCACCGGTGAGGGTTTTTGACCTTAGCCAATGATATCAATACAACTCCATTAATTAATTGATGAAGTCTAATTCATTAATTGTATTGATGAAGTTGTATTGATATCAACCGTCCTCACCGAGAAAAAGACGGTTAGCCCAGTGAGAAATAACGTCATCATTCTCTCACCGGTGAAGGTTTTTGACCACAGCCGTGAAACATAAAGGAAGTGACGCATTCTTCTTTCATTTGTAAAATTACACAACTTCTGTTTCCGCTTTCATCGAACTGTTCCTTTGTAATAAGCCGGTATCATGATCAGCTAAATAATGATATTAAACATAATAACACATTTTCTTACGGGTCTGTGATTATAATGAAAATCCTCTTAATAAATTTCTTTATTTGCAAATTAAAAGCTTCCTTTTCCTTTTTTTTAGTATTTCAATGTAAAAATATTAATGTGCGGCTCTGCTGTTATGATTTGAGTAGGAATTAAGAAAGAAACAAACAAACTTTTCCAATGTTTTTATTGTGTGTGGGTTGCCCTATATGCAATTTATAGGTGATGAAATTTGCATGAAATTAACGTTAGCTGGAGGCTGGATCCATTCAATTCAAATTTTTTAGATTTAAAATAATTTGCCAATTAGAGGAAAATAGGCTACCGAGTTCTACATAACTATCCGAGAGCAACGCTAAAATCGAAACTTTGTGTTAAGCAGTGAGCAAATAATACTCCGTAAAACAAAACATTACAACAAACTTGGTTAAGCAATGAGCACCTTGTGTTGAAACGACTGGATAATTTCGTTATAACAGCTATGATAATAACAGCATTATGGGATTAAGGTTTGTTTATTGTGAAATAAGTTATCAAGTAGATTAATTTTATGCTCGACCCTTAGCAACACTTTTGTTAATTATTTTTTGGGGGATTAGATTAAAAGAATATAGTTAGATTTCTTTCGCTGATGATTCACAGTAACGTTAACGTCTTATTAGAAATAGAAACGTGTATGTTTTTTTCCTTCTTTTGTTAATGAAATTAATATACTGTAGAACCCCCGCCCCCAATGTTGGAATTACAGTGCGTGCTTCATGTCTTGGGCATAAATATAATTAAAAGAAAAATAATAAATAATGCCTTTAACTTGTTTATTTTGCTTAGATAAACTCCTTTTCCCAAAATCGAGAATTTTTTATTTATTTTCCAAATAAATGAATACTAATACTTCTTACCCCATATGGAATATCTTAATATGAAAACATTATCTAAATTAGTTACCTAAAAGTAACATTTAATTGCTTGGTATACACACTGAACTTTTATAAATTATTTCCTGCACTCGAATTTACAGGACACAAAGTTCCTTTCACAAACATTCAATGTTGTTTCCTTTTATCACTCTGTGAATATCCAACCTGTAAGAAATTTCGTTCCAGGTATGTACAAACAATCTATTTATGTATGCCTGAAAATTTGAGGAACTGGGAGGATATAATCTTGTCTTCAACATATCTCCATAGGAAACGAGTGGGAGATTGTAGTGGCCAGGCTGTTGTACAGTCATCAAAGGGAAATAATCCACACTTGAATTTTACTCTTAAGTTTTACCGTTTCAATATTTAATTTATTTTTAATAATTTAATATTACATTTAGAGTTAACATTATTAATATTATTAAATTTAAATAATTATAATTAAAAAAGCTATTAAAACAACACGTTAGCATGAAATGTAATATTAAGTATTAAACTCATGTGGATTATTTCCTTTGGTTGACTGTACCATCACGACTAATCGAAACGGACGTAATGAGAAAGAATGTAATAAATTAGATACTGGAGATAATGCTCCAACATAAGGTTTGAATCCAGGTTGTGGATTTTTCCATTTGTCTTTCATCTTACCATTATGAGAAAGACCTGTGGGTGACTTTCTGATTGTAATGCAACCTATATTTAAAATTGATGATTTGACTTAAGTTTTGAAGACTATAAATAATTAGTGAATACTGTTTTTGAAGTTATTCAATGCTGCTTTATTTAACTGAGTTAGAATAGCCCTGTATGTCTCTCTAATAAACATCAAATATAGGTTAAATATATGCTTTTGTCTTAAGTTTTCCAAATTAAAAATTAAAAGATAATGTGATTAAATAATAATTGCTAGATAGAAATGACTCATTATATGTACTTTTCAAAACCAAGTATTCTAATGAGTGGCTAATTTCAACATTTTTATTAAGTTCTTAGCCTTTCAAATACATGTACCTGCTAATCTATTTTGGTCTGGGAAAGTGTAACTGGAAATAAATTTCAGTTTAAGTGAATTTCACAGTCTCATTAAGATTTCAGCACCAGGTGTTCAGGCATTGGAACCCTTGGGTCTTAACTGTAAAATTTAATTTTCTGGTGGTTCAGATTCTTAAAAAGTTTTTATGATCTGATTAAATTGGGTTGAGGAAGGGGGGGGGGGGGGAGTTTACAGGTCTAATTAAGCTGTTAATGTTCCTCATTTTGTTTTATATGAAAAGAATAGGAAAAACATGGCAATTTTATATGCAATATTTCTCGACGCTTTATCATGTATTCGTGCAAATGGTGTTAGAAATTTTTCTGAAAATATACCTTTTAAATAACTAGGCAATTTGAACAGTAATCTTAATTCATATCAACAGTTGAAAATTAAAGCAAAAAATTGTGATCTCTTATCAAGAGTCATCAAGCAGTTTGATTCCAGAATGATTATAGTCCATTTCCTTACATCAGTAGAGAAACTTGCATGATTGAAGTAACCTTTGTAGAAAGTAGTCCCTTTACATGCCACTATTATGTAACATGTCTCGGGCTTTTTTTTTGCCTTCATGCATATTTTTTCTTTTTCCTTTTTTTCTCCAAAACTAAAAAAAAAGTGATTTTATTATTTTTTATTTCTGAAATGGAATTTGAAAAGCTTCAGCCATTTTTAATCCCACCAAACGCAAAAGCTGATCTACACCTTCAAGGAACAGTCAAAGCTCATAACGTCATAAGTCAATTGGTCGCAGGTGTAGAATACTTTTTATTTTTTAGTCGCATTTATTTGTGTTTTTAGTCACATGAGATTCTTTACTGACATATGGAAACAGTCTACAGGATTATTGACAAATGCTATGAGTCCCAAATCGTCTGTGTACTGAGTTGGGCAAAAAAGGTGTTAGAAAGTGTTTGTCTACTGTGGTTTAATCATACGCCGTAAATGATTTTCCTCGTGATACTGTTCTGTTGCAGTTCTGAACATTCTATAGCTCATTCACTGATATCTCCTATTACATTTCAGAATGGAAACACTAACGTTGGGACACCGTGTGTTTATTGTAAAGAAATTTTACGAATATGCTGGAAGTAATGCTGTGATGAGACAGTTTCATATGGGGCTATCTGAAGGACAGAGTCTTCAAAGATGCACCTGCAACACTCCAAGATCTTCATACTGCAATTTCCAGAGAGATTCGTGCAGTCGAAAATGTTCTTCAGAGAGTCACCATGGAATTCAGTTCAAAGCTCTACACACTGATTGCAGCAGATGGAAATCATTTTGAAAACCTTCTGCATTAAATTTCAGGATGTCTGTTATAGCATAAAGAATATGTTATAGTAGACAAAAACTTTCTAACACCTTTTTTGCACCACCTGTTATTTGAAGCCAGTATAAAAGCTTGCAAATTAAAATTCTGTACAGTGAAATGTGTCTGAGACAGAATCCCCTAGGGACAGAGAAAGTTTCTTGTCTCTGGTAGGTTGAAGTGGTATAAGGGCACTAGCAAAAAATTAAGAAGACTGAAATTTCTGCTCAGACAGGCTTTTGTTGGTTATGTTTTTCCAGTGTCTTAACATAGTAAGCAGTAAATATAAAAATACTCAGCTTTAAATAAGAACCACGTCAAGAGCAGGACTGAAGTATCCTGATACTTCCATAACTTTAGCCTTGGAATCTGTTTAGTTTAGTTTGCCTTTACTTCTATATTAGGCCATGCTTTGTTTCCCATTTATGGGTTTTTCCAACAAAAAACAAAACAAAAAAACAATATGCACCATCAAACTATGGGCAATCATTTAGAGATGGATGGATGCTTCATGTGAAATAAATCGCATTTTGCTACATTAGGGGTAAATGTACCTTGTTAACCAACTGAAATATAAATAACTCAATAGAGAGAATAGACTTAACCTTAAGATGAATGAATCTGGTATAATTCATTTAGAAAAAATTGAGAATGTTCTATTCAGATTAATAACTAGTCTGGTTTCATTCAATACGAGTTGAAAGTTTGAAACCAAAAAAAACAAAAGACATCTACGAAACCCATAGTCCATTTCATCCAAATATGGGTAACTGAGAGTTCACTGTACTATTTCTATTATTATTGATCTCCCCCTTAAGCTCCATCTTAATCATTGTTTTCATGTACTTGTTATTGTGATAATGGAGTTAGTTTTTATATTTGTATTTTTAATTTTTGGCTATTGTATTTCTTCAATTCTTTTTTTTTGGACTTCATGTTTTGGGGACAATGTCAAATCCATTCCATCTGATTACAATATTAAATTTTTTTAGTGATAAATTAATCTTGAGATGTATTAATTAAAATATGTTGTCTTTAATTATGCTTTATCTTATTTATAGATAGAATTTGAATTAATAAGTTTATGTAAATGAATTTTACAAGAAGATCAGGATAATATTATGACATTATTATGGGATTTTCCTTACAATTACGCCTATTACTATGGAAAAATTTTACCCTTCGAAAAAGACAGAAAGTATGTTTATAGATTCTTTTGGAGAAATTAAGTTTTAATAGTTGACATTAACTGAAGTTTTATTTTAATATTGTATTTACAGATTCGGCTTGTTATCGAAATATTATGGCCATTGCTACTTTTTCTAATTTTGATGTGGGTTAGGACAAGAGGTCTAAAAGAACATATTCCAGAATGTATGTATTTGTACAAGTCAATAAATCTCATTCACTTGCCTTTATTAATAAATGTCAACATCCATGCACTTTCTATCATCTAATACAGGGTGATTCAAAAGTCTGATCCGATTTCAATGTACTAGAACTACACAGTCGTTGACGGTAGCTGAACTACCCGCCTACCATTGGAAATGCAGTGTTGCATCTAGGTAGAAACAGAAGGGCGCGGTGCCCTGTCGTTTTTCGTTATATTTATAAAGTAACCATTGTAATGTCTCTGACTTGCCTTACTTTCTGACCAAATATGCCCGCCGGCCAGGTGGCCGAGAGGGCTAGGGCGTAGGCTTTCTAGTTCTCGAGTCCGCCTGGCTGCGGGTTCGAATCCCGCCGTGGGCATGGATGTTTGTGTTTGTCCTGGGCTGCGTACTGTTATAACTTGTGTAAAAAGTGCAAAATGACCTTTGTAGTCGACGCCAAAATTTCTAGAAACCCCCCCCTTCCAAATATGCCCTAATTATTGTTCACTTCCCTGCCCTGCCATTTTGCTAGATGCAACCCTGAAACGGGATCGTCAAGTTTGTTGAGGTTGCTGGTAGAGGTCTCCCTGGTCTCAGTGTTTTCGATATGGTAACCTAGCAACAGAAAGTGTTTTGTGTTCTTTGCTTCAGCAAGTGTGAATCAGCACAAATTTCGTACAAGATTCGAACGAAAGCCCCTACTGCTAAGAGCATTAGAAAATGTTCCAAGAAACAAGTTGTTTTTGTAATCAGAAATGCACAGGTCAGCCTGGTATTTCTGATAAAAACATTAAGCATGTGCTGTACTTCCAGAAGGGGCCATATTGAACATTTGTAAATCACCATTTCGAAACTTGATATGGCGAATATTTTGTACTTTACTGCACCTCTGTATGTTTAATTTTGCAATAAATACAGCATTTTGAAATCTGGACTTAAGAATCATCCTGTATAATAAAGGTATTGTCCATGTAAAATAGTTTACTGTATCGTTTTATTTGAAAATTATATATTTTATCCATATATCAACCTATCTAGTTCAGAACTAACAGCATGGACATCATGAAATTGATTGTGTTAAATATAGGCTCTGTGCAGCTGTTATAGGGCAACACTGAATTTGACCTACAGAAAGTGCACAATTTAAAGCTCTGGATAAGGTCCCTGGATCGAGTCCAGGCCATGGAATTTTTCTTTGCTATTTTTCTCTTTTTAATTACATGTATTAATATCGGAGGTATGATGTGAAAAAATCCTCCAAAGATTCATTTTCCAATTAATTTTAATTTTAATAATTTAATCCAATTTAGTACAATTTTATCCTACTTAAACTGCACAATTCTGCCGCTAGGTGTGCTTGCCAATCACATTTGTACAGAGCCTATTGACTCAAAAGACTGTTTCTTTCAATTTCTTGCTTGGTTTCAATATGGCTGACATACATTAGTTATTGGCCAGAGATTGTATTTTGTTCCATTTAAAAGATTTTAAGCAAAATGTGTTTATTAATTGACATGCTTGATTGAATCCTGTTGTGTAGACAGTTGGAGGTTGGTGTGGATACAAGTTACAGTGCTATGAATTGTTAAGGTGAACTTTTTCATTTTCTTAATAGATCACGTGGTCATGATGTTGGCTAAGTTCATCAGCCATTCAGCGGCTGCCTCGTTGCAAGGGGATATTTATCGTTCATATTTCCTGCTTAAAGTGTGCTTTAACACATGCTCAAGGAACATGTCAACAAAAAAGTATTACAATTCTTCTGATGAAAATTAATTTTGCATTAACTGCAACAAAAAAAAAGACCCTTTTATGGGCACCAATTTAACAGTAATTCATTTAACAGCAACCTCAGTATGAGGCTAAATTTTACTCCAATTTGTTTCCATGGTAATGCAGTGATTGACCATTCTCACGATTCCTTGGTTGGAGTATATAAGTCTGTTTTTTTTTGTTTGTTTTTTTTTCTCCCAAAAACTTTGGCTCCTGCACGGTCCTGCGACTAATACAGCAAATGCTGCGACATACATATGAAATTTACAAGAAAATTCAATGTTTTGTCTTGATATCTTTAATAAGATCAGTTAGTAGCCAACATCAGTAAAAGTACAGAATAGCATCAACTAGCTTCATTAAGACTGGTTGGGTTCATGTTCTGCATCTATTACTGTGTTAGCTTTAGTTAATGAGCAAGTTGCTTGCCTTACTTTTTTGAATTTCTTAATTATGTGTTTCATGCTACCCAACTCATTCTATGACACTCTTGCCCCCCCCCCCCCTTGGGGGGTTGGGTGCGAAACAACATTATTGCATTGTAGGGACGATTTTTTCAACTTTCTACGTCTAGCAAAGAAATCCTTAATTAAAGTATCACAACTATGTAAGTTTACTGTGCTGCCATCCATTTTGAATCGCTACTAAGAAAGCCCTTGATGTTGGCAGTGATTCCAAAACAACTATTTTCAAACAAAATAATTACATATTCGTATCATAAAGAAATTTTTAGTTCTGATGTTATCAAAACGTTGTTGTATCAAAATTGTTGTTACATTAGTCATTAGTTCCAAAAATATTGTTATTATTATAAATTGTTTCACCCATATTTCCACTTTCATTATAAAGTAATTTTCTTATTTAAAAAATTTCCTTATTTAAAACGTTTATTCTAAAGTTGAGAAGCAAATGTATGTTTTAAATTTAGTTATCAGTCATATACCTCAACTGTATCCTGTATTAATCTTAATGATATCAGCCATGGAAATTAGACAATAAATTTATAATATCAACTAATTAAAATTCATATACATTAACTATTTATAAATGTGTTAAATAACAAACAGGTCATTTTGTTGAAAATGCCTTGCCAACTGCTGGATGGCCTCCTGCTTTACGGAGTTATGTATGTAATATCAATAATAAGTGCTATCATCAGGCTGTAGAAAAAGATGTGGTAAACACCTTTAACTCTTCCTTGTAAGTATTCTTTTATTACTGTATTTACAGTGTCTGAATATAATGTTGAGCCCCCCCCCCCCAAATAATGCAAATACTGTATTAATTGTAAATAATATTCAATTATTACATAGAAAATAAAGTTTATTTATTATTATTATTATTATTATGTGTGAAAATCTTTTTCCAAAAACTGGTTATTTTTTTCCCTTATAAAAACTATTTTTTCCAAAAAATGGCTTCTAAAAAAATAGGAGTCTTGTTAGATTAAATGTTGTTATATTTGGATAAATACAGTAAATTTTTATTTATTGATGTTGCATTAACTTTGATTATTATATATTCTGAATATGCAAATTATTAGGAACATTCAGTGATGATCGAACATGCGCTGGTCTCACTGATGTAAACTATTGTGACATAAAGCAAGTATGAAAATGAGGTTGCTGGGACATTATCACAAACGATATTTAACGCTAGATGACTTATTCAAGTCCCATTTATCTCTGTTAGAAAGTCCAAAATTTGTCTGCAATAGGCATGAGAACATCAAAACTCGATGAAGACTACTGGAACATGATAGTGTAGTCCAGCTATGATTTTAATTGATATATGCTTTGGGAGGATCGGAATTTGGTGTCGGTCGCTTGAGACAATGAATTAAAAATACATGTTATCAGTACAGGTGGTGTTATTCTCTGAAGTATGTTTTCTTCAAAGGCCTTTGGTCCATTAATACTGGTAGAGCAATCTTTAAATGTTTAGTGCTTTATCAGCATCTTTGCTGATCAGTCACAACCATATACAGGGTAAGTTGAAATTCTGTCCTCCCCCCTCCCCCAAACAATTTCAAAACTGTATCCCCCAATTATGTTGTAATAGGTTTATTTTTACGCTTATTTTTAATTTTTTTTTTTATTTGTTAAAATCAACGTTTTGAGCTCTACAAGTGTGCAATTGGAAATTTTTTCTACCTTTAATGGTTACAAAGTTGCAAGGTGCAAAATTTGAGGTCAAAGGTAGCATTGTTTAGCCCCTCCCTATCTTCCTATATGTTGCCTGCAACAGATTTGTTGTATCTCCACCCTGTATACTTCATCCTGCATGATGGACAGGCAGGATAACTCTCCATACTATAAAGTTCGAATTGTGACAGTGTTTGGTGGAGCATGGGAGTGACTTACCAGTGTCATATTGCCTCAACATTTCCCAGATCTTAACTACAAGGAGCATACATGAAGATAAGTTTGAAAGTTGTTAAAGCAAAGAGCCTCCTCCATTGACTATATGTGAATTGGCAGCTGTTCTCATGACTGCTTGGTCAGAAGTATCTGTAGAACATGTTCATCAGAACTTTTATTTCTTCATTGTCACATCAAATTGAGGCAGTTTTGAAGCCTAAAGGTGGTCCAGTGCATCATTAAAGGAGGTTCCTAATAATTTACATGTCAGTTTGTATATGATTTTACTTTTCCTTTCTAGAATAACCAAGTTCCTCTTTGATGTTGAGAAAATTCTTAAGAAACATATTGATATAGAAACTCTGGATGCTTTTGAAAATTTTATAAGAGATTTGACATTATTGCAAATGATTGGCAATAAAATTATGACTGAACCTATACCATACTCAGGTAGAATTTTCTCCTGTTAATTAAAATGCTTTGGATTTCATTCTCTTTAAAATGCATGTGTATTTGTCTTTCACTTTTTAAAGACAAAATCCAAAAATTTTAAGACAAAAATTGTATTTTTATCTGTAGTTGCAACTATTCCTTTGAATAAAGTGTGGACAGAAAAGGAAATTATTAATAAAACTTTAGAAAAAAGAAATTCATTATTTGATGAAAAAGATATATCAGAGATTCTTTCATCAAGCATAAATTTAGATGGCTTAAAAATGGTAGGTTAATTAAAAGAAATTTTTTAAATTCTATTTTTAAATCATTGACTATTTTTTAATGCCATTTTATAGTACATTTGTTGGATCATTTAATATTTTATACATCAGGGGGGAGGCCGTGGCCTGGTGGGCTTTCACTGAAAGCACAACTTCATCAAAGTTAAGCAACATCAAGCACGGCGTCACTGGATGGGCGACTCATCAGTGACTCACGATCTTCACCCCCCTGACTGCTGTGACCATCATACAGCAGTCGTTAATCCAGGTCCATCCAGAGAGCCAACTCGTCGGTCTCAGGCCATACAGGCTCTGGATAGACGTATTGGAGGGGAGGACAGAGGCTAGAGTTCATTTCGTTTTTAGGTTGAAAAGGTTGATCCCTAATATAACTTTTTCCCCCTCCAGCTGTTTAAGAGAATTACGTTTCCCTTCTCATATAAACAAAGAGAATTAAAATGACTGTTTTAAAAGTTTCAGTTTAATAGATAAATATTACAAGTAAAATATAGCTATACAAAAAATATATATAAATTACAGATAAAATATACAAATAATCAAATGAAATTGTAACAACAAAAATATATAAAATATAATACAAAACAAATAATTTTCAAATTTATTCTTCATCACTTTTAAATAATAACAAAAAGAAAAAAATAATGCATCAAGAAAATTTGATCAGTTATATGTTCCTCTCAGTTTTTTAAATGATTTCCGAAATTCTATACAAATTTCATATGTGTTGAGTTTTTAATCCTGTTAACCATTTGGGGGCAGTTGGGGAAGAAGCGCTTTCAACCCAAAAACGAAATGGAAGTCTACCCCCTGTCCTCCCCTTCAATCATCTTTCTATATTACAAACAGAACAGACTGTACACTTTCCCAAAGCTGTATATTTTTTTCAGTAATTTATTTATATTTTTTGTATATATTTTACTTGTAATATTTTTATATTATATCTTCAACTGACTGTACACTTTTAAAACAGTAATTTTAATTCTCTTATACCGGGTGATTCAGTCAATTTCTGACCATTTCACTCGAATGACGTGCATTAGGGATAAACAATTGAAA
>JAHWFO010009480.1:3304513-3333031 GCA_023313115.1 Rhysida immarginata | reverse complement strand
AAAAGATTCCTGCATATAAAGTGACTTCGACCTAAAATGAATGAAGCAAATTGCTTTGTAATCGCAATAAAGATGAGTCAATTATAAACAAACAAAGAGTTAAATACTCAAATTCTTCGGTGATTTAAAAATCTCGATCGAATTTGCATTTCCACTGAATTGTCGTCCACCCAATTGACGTCCACCAAATTGTCGCGTAGACCCACTGTCCAGTAGATTTTTATAAATACAGTTGAACCTCATTATTCATAAATTCGGGGGACCCAAAAATTTTTCCTTAACTGGTTTTTCCATTATCTGGTTTCACAAAATTCTTCTGTTTTTCCCTTTAAGACTAGTCCATTGATAGGGAAATTTTTTGACATGCCTATCTCAGAGACAGTATAGTCAATAATCATTCAGATTTCAATTGAAACAAAAAACAAACAAACAATAAACAGAAAACTTACTTGCATAAAATGCTATTAAAGTTTCTTCCATATCCTCGTGTGAACATTGCGAATCCTGATTTATTGCACATGGCTCACTGCTTTTTTTACACAAAGAACCAATTTTTTTTTTAACACAATAAACATTACAACAAATAATGTAACTTCCTTGGAATGAATTTCTTCATTTTTTTCATATTATCTGGACTTTGGTTAAAAAATTTTTTTGTATTAAATGGACAATTTTATATAAAAATATCATACACTGGGATAAGACCAGAGAAAATTTCACATTAAGCGGGATTTTGTACTAAGGGGGTTTCGTAACAACGAGGTTCAAGTGTACAGTAAAATTTGTCTATAACAACCATTGACGGGATTACGCAAAAGTGGTCATTATAGACAGGAGCTTTCAAAAAATTACAAATCAACAACCTACTTAAAATGGATACAGTATATATGATACTGCCTCCACCAAACTTCATTGTTAGAAGGCTATATTTAGGAAGGAACTGTTCTCCACTCATTTGTCATGCCCAATATGACCACCAGAATGGTAGAGTGTGAACCTTAACTCATCTCTCCATAGGATCTTTTCCCCCCACTGTAGGATTAGATGTCTTTACACTATGTCAGTCGGTGCCCATCATTTGTTTAGATGATCATTGGGAATGAACAGTTGTACAGCCATCCTAATCCATATCTTTGGGTATCAGATAAGGATTACCATGGCATTTAGTTCCAATACTCTTATAGAAAGCGTGTAATTCAAGATATTGGCAAAGTGAAATTTACACACATAAACGTAGCTGGACTCAAAACAAATTGATTTTCTAAGTAATTTTCTTAGATAAGTCTATTAAAAAATACTCATATAAATGTGTTTTTTTATATAAATCATTAATAATTATATTATCATCATCACATTTTTAGAATATAACTATTTTTAATTTAAAACTTTTTATAGAGTTTTTATGAATTGTAAATCTTTGATGTAGGTGAATGTATCAACTGTTGCATTCATGATGGATCCTTCTACTATACTTTGTAACAAAGACTTATTTCATAAATTGATCATTGCACAAAACAAAGATGAATTGGAAAAAGTTCGAAATAAAATTTGCCAACTCTCTTCATTGGAACAACAAAATGCAGTGGTAGATATGCTCAAAAATGCTAATGCATCATCAGTCAAAGATCAAGTAATTATAAGTCCTCATGTTAATTGTCTATAATAGGAAATAAGAATGTTAGAGATTAATATTTGCAATATCAGTATTATTAATCTTATAAAATTTAAAATATTTAATATCAAGGTATTTTTAATAAGTTTTAGATTATCTGCCCAAGTCATATTATAAAGGCAATTTTCTTTTATTGCGCTATGTTAATATAGAGTAAAAAATATTTATAATTTCTAAAAATGTATAAATAGGAGGTATCAGGATATGGAGCTTCCCTGTCTAACTACTCCTCAGAGCAGAGCATATCGCGATACCTACTATTGAGCATGGTTATAAATTTTTAAGAAAATGAATGTTTTTGGACCAACAACTTATGCCTTAATGTTTGGAGTTAAATTTGATAGTGTGTCTTGGGTGCAGTAATAATTATTGACAAAAAAAAATGTTTTCTTCAATTCAGAGACTTTTCACCAGTAGATTATAGTACATCCCATGTTTGGCTAAAAACTCACAAACTGGCAACACTGAGTGAACTGGCACATTGTAAGGATGGTTCATTCATAACACAAAACACAGTTCGTGGATTCATTACTTTAGGCTTGTTGAAGCATATTTGGGTTTCTGTGAACGTTTCCCCCATTTTGATGCAGAATTTCACTGCACAGTTTTGTTAGTGCAAGTCTCTCATCGCAAAAATGAAACAATTACTGTACAGAACACCTGGCAGATCACTTTGTTTAAAAACTAATACCCATAACCTCAACTACTTGTCATCAATCCAACAATGGGAGTTTATTTATTACGTTCCGTGATGTCTAAAAGATCCGCCCGAATGTCTTTATTACTAACTGTAAATGCATTATTCAAAATGTTCCAGAAGAAACCTTGGAAAACATCTTTCTGGAAATGGATTAAACCTAAACACGTGACTAGAGAAATTTATTGTGTGGAACATGTAATCGTGGACTGGTTTGAATCAAACTATCTGTTGCTACTATTAGATCTAATGGTGATCCAATTCCAGTTGTTACTTTAAATCAAATGGAACAGAGAGAATATGTTGGATTTTAATTACAAGTAAAAATGATCTACTATTAAACTGTTAACTAATTTTATTGATGAACTATAAATTATCAATAAAATCCAACTGCTTGTGCAAAAGTACATGAAATTATCTTGTATTTCCCACCATGAAATTCCCTTGATCTTGATCACTGAAAATTTTTAGATTTACCCATACATACACTGACAGGATATTTTGGCAAGTGATAATGAGTGTCATTTTAGCAGGTAAATTCATACTAAGCATTAAATAATTCTTGCAAGGAGTCTCTTTTAGATTAAACAATTTCCGAGATTTAAATATTACAGTTTATTTTTCAGATATTGATTGATTCTCAATTTGTTTTCTATATCTTTAAAATTAATTTTCTTTCAAACCATTCTTACATATAATTTCTTCTCTAGTTGTCGGTAATAAGCAAAGAATATGCTAAACGAAGTTTGAAGACTGATAGTTGGATTATAGCAGCAGAAACTGTATCAAAGGTTTCAGTTGAAGTAAGGACTACTTCCCTAAATACTTCAAACTTCCGAATTTTTGCTTATAAGCACGTGGCACATGTACAATGTATTATGTATAAGGTGTACCCAAATAAAAAAGAGACTACGGTTATATTTAATGAATATTTTAAGTATAGAATATTTTAAGTACAGAATAATGATGCACTGATCTCGGAGAGTAAGAAGCGAATGATGACTTCAGTGTTGAAACTCCTAGGTTGCATACGTATCCTTTTTCCAGTGTTCTGCACTTCCTTGTCGCAGGTGAACCGATGACCTGTCAGCGATTTTTTAAGGGGCCAAAAATATGGGAGTCACATCGGGAGATGTTGGGGCTATACGGAAGATGTTTGGAGATTTTCCATCGAAATGTATTCTTGGCCAAAGTGGCTTAGCGTTGTCCTGGAGTAGCACAATCCATTTCGAGAGCTTCTCTCTGCACTTGTTTACGATGGCCCGTTTTCGCTTCAGCAACATGTTGCAGTACCGTTCAGTGTTAACTGTTTCACCCCGTTCTAGCCAGTCAAGGAGTATGGGTCCTCCTTCATTGAGAAAAAAACTGAGCATCACTTTTCCAATCTTCATGGCAGAGTGAGCTTTTTGGGATGTGGGGATCTGGGATGACACTACATCTATCGATAAGCATATTTACCAACTTCGATTAGATACAACAGCGCTACAGTGAAAGTCTCTTTTCATTTGGGCACACCATATATTTCTGGGATCTTTCAAGGGTTAATGAAGGTTACAAGATATTAAATATTGTAGTTGTTTTAAACTGGCAACACTGAGTGAACTGGCACATTGTAAGGATGGAAAAACCAGTTCATTCATAACATAAAACACAGCTCATGGATTCCTTACTTTAGGCTTGTTGAAGCATATTTGGGTTTCTCATATGTTGAAGCATATAGGATAAAACTAAATGGCATAATAAAATTAGTATTTTTAGTGTAATAAAAAAAAGTTACCTCTCATTATTTGTGGGGGAGGGGAGATTTATACATATTTGAATAACTACTTTGAAGTGTTATATGGCTGTATTTGAAAATAATTCTTATCTCTGATAGTTACGGAGTAATCTTTAAAAAATAAAAATCACTAGAACAGGTTTATTTGCCCTAGAAATCCCAAAAGCACCGTTGTGAAATTTGGAAAGCATAACACCTTATGTAATCAAAATATGGTAGTCTTAGTAAAAATCAGTGGTGGGAATAGGATATGTGACATCATCAATATGGCTGCCATACATTATTTACATCCAGGCATTAAAACGGCTGTAACGTCTTTCTGGTTAATCATAGAGCATTACTTTTTTTTGAATTGAAGATAATATATCGGTAAAGAAAGTCTATTAGGGCACATTTTTGCGTAACATGTACGCTTTTGCCAGTTTTGAAGTGCGGAAGTGTGAGTTTTCTTAACTTGAAGATAAACTCGTAGATTTCCTCTGGTTAAATTTAAGGGTTAACCCTAGGTTAGGTGCTGATGAATACCATTTCTTGTCCTAACTCTAATTTTAACTCTTACCAAGGTGGTGAATACGGCCGTTAACAAAAAGGTCATGTTACTGTTCTAACAATTATGAAAATAATCACTTTCTTAACATCTGCTGCAAATTAAACCAAAGTCCTATTTAAAGGTTACATCCCAGAATACAGTAAAAATTCAAAAAACCGTTGAGATGTGAAAGCCGTTTTTGTGCCCCAGCGTACCCTAAAAATATCAATTTCTGAAGTTCAAAATTAAAAACCGGCAAAAACGTACATTATATGCAAAAGCGTGTCCTAATGGACTTTCTTTGCTGTTACATTATCTACAATTCAAAAAAAAAGTAACGCTCTGTGATTAACCAGGAAGAAATTGCAGCCGTTTTCATGCCTGAATTTCTGATGCATGGCAACCATATTGATGACATCATATATCATACTCCCATGAATGATTTTACTAAGACTGTCATATTTGGATTACATAGGGGATAGGCTTTCCAAATGTCACAATGGCGTTTTTGGGATTCAAGGGTAAATAAAACCTGTCCTAGCTCTCAGACTATTCCTTATGTAATTTTTCAATCATATGCTCTACCACATTTTCATGTAAATGTTTGCCAATACCTAAATGATACCCGATTGGTATGTTGGATTGGCAGAGAAATGTGTATTTGCCCCTCCCACTGCAACAATTGGGCAACCTGAAATGATGCATCTCTAAAGCAATGGATATGTCTGGACAAAGCTGGACTATTGTCTGCTATGTCTCTACGAATGCTCACATTGAGTATTTGTAAAATTTAGATAGTTAATACACTGCTGGCAAAAAAAAAATGCAACACTTAGAAGGAATGGGTCGATTTATTTGAAATTTTGTACACATGTAGCATTGCTAGCATACAAGAAATGATTCAAATTGCAAGACAATACATCCAGAAAAACGTTGTACAGGGTGGCTCCCATATCCCTCCTGGAGAAGAATTGTTCTGACCAGATTTGCATGAAATTGTTAGTTTGGCATTGCATTGTACTGGAACAGTTAACTGTGAGTGTGGTGATAACAACTGCAGTGCCTCGCACACACTGCCGCAT
Organism: Rhysida immarginata; assembly: GCA_023313115.1. Taxonomy (NCBI): domain Eukaryota; kingdom Metazoa; phylum Arthropoda; class Chilopoda; order Scolopendromorpha; family Scolopendridae; genus Rhysida; species Rhysida immarginata. Next base: position 3,327,274 of record JAHWFO010009480.1, on the reverse strand, counting down.
TCCTGTGCCACAACTCATGGAGTTTGACAGAGGTCAGATTGTGGGACTTTGAGAGGCTGGATGGTCTCATTGGTCGTAATGTTTCTGTGGTGGCTCCATGTTGTCAGCAGTGGTTTATGGTAGGAACATGCATGTAGGATGGTTCTGGACACCCACGCATTACTGACCCACGCCAAGACCGTCGAAACATACGAGAAGCTTTGAGAAACTGTACTGCATCCACAGTAGAGATAAGGGCCAGAGTGGCACTAGCTTTGTCAAGATGGACCATTGGTAACTGTTTGCTAGCTTCAGGACTGCAGGCACGACTCCCATGACTCTAGCCAGGCTTTCACTTCTGCAAGAACACTGTGCTGCGCGGTTGCAGTGATGCCGTGAAAGAGCTGAATGGAGGTCTGTGGTCTTTAGTGATGAGAGCAGATTCTGCCTGTACACCAGTATTGGAAGTGTACGTGTGCGGTGAAGAGCAACAGAGCACCATCTTCCACAGTGCATTCGTCTATGACACACAGGTCCAACCCCCTGATGTAATGTATGGGGTGCGATCAGTTACAACTCACAATTACCTTTAGTGTTTGTGGATGGAACATTGAAGAGCATTCGGTACATCCAGCAGATTGCGGAACTGTTCTTCTGCCCTTCTTGCAACAAGAGGGTAACATGTTTTTCCAGCAGGATAACACCAGTCCACACTACCCGTATTACCTTGCAGGCTTTACAGCATGTGGCACTACTTCCCTGGCTAGCACGATCTCCAGACTTGTCGTTAATTGAGCATGATTGGATGTAATGTTCATCGTAGCTGCACACCAGCTGAACAATTCCACAATTGTGCCAGCATGTTCAATGCAGGCTTGGAACAACCTACCCCAAGGCGACATCCAGCATCTTTATGACTGCATGCATGCAAGAGTTGAGGCTTCTGCATTCAAGCTCGCGGCGATTATACAACCTACTAATGTGGTCTATTCGGGGCATGGGAGCCACCCTGTACAACATTCTTCTGGACATATCGTCTTGCAATTTGAATCATTTCTTGTATGCTACCAATGCTATATGTGTGCAAATTTTCAAATAAATTGACCCATTCCTTCTAGGTATTGCATTTTTTTTTTTTTTTTTTTTTTTTGCCAGGAGTGTATGTCTTTTCTTGCAATTACGGTCGTTAGGTTTGGTCAGAAGTGTATAAATTTCTTTTATTTTTGTATCATTCTTTTTGAAGAACATGTAAACTGAATTTCTACATTGAATAATAAAAATAGAACACAACAGGTCAATTTTTGTTTTATTCCAGGGTTGTTTTGTCTCATCATCCTTTTCTTCTACATCCATTACATTTAATATTGTTAACTTTAATTGTAATACCAAATTTAATCAACATAGCACTTTCCTTTATCTACAATAAAGCCTACAGCTTTTACTTCTGCTAAACTTATTATTAACTGCTATTAACTTACACTGCATTTAACTTCTCATAAAAATGAAGCTACTTGCTCTCCACTCTTATGTCTTCATCAAATTTCAGATCAAAATTTGAATAATTTTATTTATTTCTAATTAAAGATACAGAAATTGGACAGCCTTTTCAAGGCTCTTGAACAGCTGAGAGTTGAAATAACCAGTCAGTTGCGACCTTGGGAGAACATGAACTCAAGTGAATTTAATATTTTACGGTTAATGTGCGGAACAAATATGACTTCTCTTTTCCAAGAAAGAACTAGTGAATTTCCATTATATCTAGAAGACATTCGGAATCAAGTTCTTCAAAACATGCAAGATAAGAGTAAATTTGTTTATGACAACACAACGACAGAAGGTTTGTTCATTTGATTTAATTTTGCATTAAGAAGTTCTCAACTGCTTTTCAACTTAATATATGAGGGTTGGGGCAAAAGTCATGGTAACTTTTTTTTTTTCTTGAAGATACCGGTCCGGTTGGAAAATGTGACATATACAGACAAAAGGACAAGGTGTTAACTACATGTGTGGACAATGAATAGCACTGAAATATCGTAACACACTAATTTAGTACGGTAGTATACAGGGCAATATGGCCTTCACGGTTGCTCATCACTGGTTGACACACGTCCTTGCTGAAACTTTCCTACCCACCTTGCTACTGTACAGTATGGTAGGGCATTATTCCCAAGGGCTTCCACTAATTCACTGTGACATTCCATTGCATTTCTCCCTCTGAGAACGGCTATTTTGATGTAAGCGCGCTGCTCAACACTGGTTACTTCCATCTCGCACGACACTAACCAACTGACTGATTTCACAGCCCTCGCTGCGCTACTACCAGCTATCACAGAGCCATCTGTTGTTCTGCATACACACTATGCCTGCAGAACTTCCACATGACACATATACGTTTGTGATCTGTTCACATATCTACAAGAAAAAAAATAGTTGCCAAACTTATGCCCCAACCCTCATATTTTTGTGATTTTTAATTAAATCCATATTACTATATCACGTATTGCTTATTTACTGTAAATCCTCTACTATAATGTGCCTACTTGTATAATGTGATTCCACTTTTTCAGCCCAAAAAACCAGCAAAAATGCTATCCTCTTGTATAATGCAAGCCCCATTTTAGACTCCTCGCGAGAAATAAAATGTGCAAAAATATACAGGGAAAAAATTCTTTATTTTTATATTTTTAAATAATCTGGATCTTTACAATTTAAAAACCTTCAAAATCTGATTCATCTGTGTCTTCGAAGAGGTCTTTGCAAAGTTTTTATGGTATGACTCACCATATCGTGCCTGTTTGTAACCGAAAATGATTTTAATGGGGGAAATGTCCCAAAAATAAATTGAATTTTGGTGAACTTAAACTTTATATAATTTTGAACAAAGACAAAGTTTAGTTACATGCATTTTTACATTTCTACATTTATTTGTATACTTTGGGGACAATACATACCGCTAATTTAAATTATTGTATATACCATATAATTACCAATAATGTATATTATGATTCAAATAAAAAGTGAATTAATTTATTGTGTAATGAACTGGACACTGTATATGCTATATAATTAATGTACACTAATTAGTACACTATCTAGCCAAAAGTAATAGGAAACTTTCGATTTTAGACGTTTTGTCGAAATATTTAGAAAAATACTTGACAAATTGTCCTCTGAAATATATGAGCTGTCAGGACAATTCGTCAGGTGAAACAATTTTTCTAGATATTCGACAAAACGTCTAAAATTGAAAGTTTTATTACAAATAAATGTAAAAATGCATGTCACTGAATGTTTCTTGTCTTTGTTCAAAATTATATAAAGTTTAAATTCACCAAAATTTAATTTATTTTTGGGAATGTCCTACATCGATAGGGAAAGCTTTCCCACTCACACATCGACAAAAAAATAACAGAACATCAAAATTTTAATGAAAAATCATGTAAACTCTATTCAGTTTTAACATTTTTCATAACTTTACCGCATGAACTTTCTTGTAGGCTTTGGTTCAACATACCGATCTTTGGGAGAACTATTTTCGTATTAGATGTTAGCGACGAGAAATTCAAATAAAAAGTGAATTAATTTGTTGTGTAATGAACTGGACACTGTATATGCTGTATAATTAATCTAGAAATGGTAATTTCGTTGTGAATTTCATCAGGACAGTAGTTCAAAACAGTTTGGAAGTAGCGATCTTAGGGAGGAGTTATTTTTGTATTAGATGTTAGTGACAAGAAAATCAAATAAAAAGTGAATTTATTGTATTATGAACTGGTCACTGTATATGCAATATAATTAATGTATAACTGATTACACAAAACCACTTCCGGCTGCAGTCAGTCGTTGCAGGGTTGATATTAATCCTTTTGGCCAAAATTATTCGCATTATAGTAGAGGATTTACGGTACAAGGGAGGGTCGTATCATATAAGTGCTTCGCAAAACCGTACCTGTTGCATTTGATAGAGCAAAAATAAAGATGACTGTGCACAAAATTTTACGTCTAATGTGCCATAGGCAACAGAGATGGTTAATTTCAAAAAGTAACTAATGGTAAATTATGAAATAACTATTAGTATTGCGAATTACTTTTTTAAAGCTCCAGTCATTCGTGAATTACCAATTCATGGCTTTAAGGTTTTGAGATCTGATTAGGTATGCTTTTTTCAAAATCAAGTATTCAGAAGAGAGGCCCCTTAAAATATTGTTTTGAAGGTGGCTTATTCAATGACTGCATTGGAGCCAACTGCAAAAAGCCATTTTATTTATTTATTGTTTTTATTTTATTTTATTTATTTATTTATTTATTTATTTTTGAAATTGGGCTCACCCTGAAGCTGATTGCAGGGTAAAAGTTTGTCCATAGTCATTTTTTTTTATGCCTTATCGAAAGCAGTAGAACCAATTTTTGCATATTTTTTTACACAATGTGAAATGTTTCCTTGTTAGATTTTGTTTTATCCTTTATAATGTATTTTTATGAACTCAAAATAAAGTTGTAACTGTACTTTTCAAAACAGAATGCAATTTCTTTATTCGAAATTTTGAAACTAATAAAAAGTTCCGCTTCTTATGGAAACAAGTCAATCCATTCATCAGAGGAAAAATTCTCTACTATCCTGATAAAATCCCTGTGAGAGATGTTATGGAAAGAGTAAGTAAAATTTTAATAATTAATTTTACTTAACTTTTTTTGATACTGATGCTTTACATAGGAAAATATATGCATCCTTCCATAAATTATTTTCAGACAAAAATTAATTTTTTTATTTTTGTTTTGTTTTTAGGTAAATGGTTCTTTTGCATTTTTTCTTGATCTTTTGGGACTAATCACCGAGTGGAAGGAAAATATTTCTCCTGGTTTACGAACAGCATTTATCATCAATTCCCCTGCAATGAATTTTTGGAAGGTAGACTGTCTAAAAAGAATCTAAAACAATATGTGTATTTGTAATGCATACATTGTCAGTACAGATATAACTCAACTTACAACAGTCTGAGGCCAACGAGAAAGATAGGCCTCGAAGCAGAAAAGTCACCTGACCATCTGGGTCCTAGCAACAATCCAAACTTCATTGTTTCCAACAAATGGAAAAACACTGATTATTAATATCCAAGATGGAGACAATGAAGGTTGGGTTGTTGCTAGGACCCTTATGATCAGGTGACTTTTCCACTTCGAGGCCTGTCTTTCTCGTTAGCTTCACAACAGTGTTATGTTTCAGCCATTAATTCAAGTTATAACCTATTTGGTTGAAAATGTAACATTAAGCCACCAGGAAATTAGAGCTAATATTTTATTTATTGAATCACACCTTGCCATGCAAATAATTTTTTACTGCAGAAAGATTTTTCTTTAATTCTAAGAGGATAAATTACAAATTACAATCTATGACAAATTCTGTCAAATGCAAAGTCAAAAGAAGTTGTGAAGGGTTGTAAGTTGAGGTATGCATGTATAGGTATTCTTGCTTGGTGAATATAAGTGCTGTTTTCCTTGATTTTTCATCTACTTTGCGTGCTGTTTTGCCTGTTTTTGCTCCAAACTGAAGATCTCAGAAAGAGAAGAGAATTTAACTTGGAATCAAGTTTTTGGTAGTTTTGAATGCAAAAAACACCAAAGTGCTGTTTGCCTCTATTGTTTATCTAATTTGCATGATTGATTGACAATGCAGTAGTCAGTATCAGGTTAAATGATCCATGCTGAACTACAGTGGAAAAGTATTCGAAATAATTTGAACTAATTTCTGCTCGTCTACCCATGCTGAATAATAGTTGATAAGTAAAAGTCATTTATTAGTTTAAGTTTTCACGATACCTGATATTTTCCGAATTTAATGATTCTACCCTCATTGACCTTGATATTGCTGATATTTATTTAGTTAGTTGGCAACAAATGTTAAAAATGGCCCTTTAGTTGACCCACAAAAAGTGTTATTTCTACCATTGCATATAAAACTAGGGCTGATGAAGAATTTCGTAAAAGCAATGAACAAAAATGGAGCTGCTTTTCAATAACTTCACCAGAAATTTTCAAGCTGAAGTGAAGCTAAGATTAAGGAAGGTATATTTGTTGGTCTTCAAATAAGAAATTTATTTCAAGATGATAACTTTGACTCTGTTTTGGAAGATAAAGAAAAAAACGCCTGGGACGATTTTCGCCTTGTCGCAATTAACTTCTTGGGAAATAAGAGTGACAACTATGCTGAACTTATTGAAAATATGTTATCATACCAAAACCTGGGTTGTAACATGTCCTTGAAAATCCACTTTTTACATTCTCATTTGGACTTCTTTCCGGACAATTGTGGGGCTTTTAGCGATGAACATGGGGAGCGCTTCCATCAAGACATCGTATACATGGAAAAACGATATCAGGACAAGTGGGACGTTTCAATGTTGACGGATTATTGTTGGACTGTTTGTCGAGATGTTACAGAAACTGAATACAAGAGGGCAGCGTAAAAACCACGTTGCAATTCTGCTAATGATTTCTGATTTCTGTTAATTTTTGCAAAAAAACTTTTAATTTGTTTTTCTAAAAAACGGAAACTAATTTTAAAATATAATTATGATTTTTGTATTCAGCATGTGAAAATGAATAAAAAAAGCTACTTTACCTAAAGAATACTTTTTTACAGTCAAATTTTGTAGACCAGTGAAATCAACAAATTTTTTGTTACCGTACTTTGAATTGAAATGTCTAATTTAACTTGTTCATTTCAAAAGGATGTTACAGATCCTGCCAATTTAAAAAAGAATGCTCTCATCAATGAAACTGTTTCAAGAATCCTTCATTCATACTTTGTTAAAGAAAGATTGAGGATAGAAGACAAAGATATTGAAGCTCATCTTAGTCAACTTCATGTCATTTTTAATACTGAAACACTAGCCTCACTGCGAGATAACATTAAAAATGCAGATGAATGGGCTTTTTATATTCACACATTTCTAAAGGTAAGCTTTTTCATGTGATGACAATAGATTGTTTCAATTGAATGAATAGAAATTAAATTTTGTCATTATGATATTTAGAATTCTGATAATGAAGCTTAGCCTTAAAATGACATTTAGTCTCGTTGTGGTAGTGAACTTTATATTCCTTTATTTTAAAATATTTTATTTGGATAATCTTTTATTTATATTTGTTATTTATTTAAAAGGAAGATACTTTTAAAGTTTATCTTATTATTCTTTTAATTTTTTTGAATCCGTTTAGTTCGTAAAATAATATTTTCAAAATTCAAATATGAAATTAGGATGCTAATTATTTTATAATAGTTATTATCTATAGAATTCAGATTTGGAAAATAGTTATCTATAGAATTCAGATAGAATTCAGTTAAAAATACTTGGAAACCAGTGTTCGATTGCCATGGCAATAGAACGTTCTCTCATTGCATCATCATGAAAGTATTAAATAAAGGAAAAAACAGAAAACACTACTCCACATAGAAAAATTTTACTGACTCAGATGTACATTTCGGATTTCAAAAATCCATCATCAGTGAGTGATTTACAGACAGGCAATACCCATATATATACAGAACTAGAGAAAACCTAAAACCAATCGAACAACGGAGGAAAGAGATATAACATTTCGCTAGCACCAAATAGCCAATCCGAGCAAAGCGAGTCTGTTTTCCCTGACCTTTACAAAAGTCGTCAACTTAACAACAAATGCTGATAAAAAAAAATAAAAAACATCGAAGTTCATAGAGCTTTAACCAATACATTATAATAGCGATAATAAATAATACACAAAATAAGAAACTGCCTATGTAATACACGAAATAAGAAACAAACACCAAATTGAACAAAATAAAATAAAGTAATCACACTTGGGAGGGGGGGGGGGGGTATTCTACTGCAAGAAATTACATGATTGATTTATTTGGTCAAGTATTTTGTTAAAGGCAACCATGGAGATACTGGCATGGGGCCCTCATCCCTGTTTAATAAGTTATTAGTCGCTTTATTTTTTACAATTTCAAGAGATTCAAGAAGATACAATAGTTTATAATTACTACAACTGTTCACCACTTCAAATAACTCGTTTGCATAATCATGTTTCTCGTTTAGTACATGGTCGGCGAAAGCTGATTCTCCTATATTAGCATTTCTAATGCAGGCTAGGTGTTCTTTTAGCCTGTTTTTAACACCACGTTTCGAGGATCCAAGATAAAAATGATCACATGACGCACATTTCAATTCGTATACCCCCGCTTTTTCATCTATGGCGATTTTGTCCTTTATAGAACTCAAATAGCTTTTTAAGGTATTTGCGCTTTTATAAACCACTTTGCAATTGAAATCCTTGCAGATTTTTCTAAAACCCTTGTTTAAATTTACATTAAATGGTAGGACTAAGGAATTTTTAAAATCTTTCTTGCATTTTTGTCCAAGGGTAGTGATCCTGTCTAATTTTAAGTGGGAGTTGATTTTTGATGTTAATTTATCGACTACGTCATAATTAAAACCGTTAAACTTGGCACAGGCTCGGATAAAATTGAATTCCTTTTCCCTAGCCTCATTATTTAGCGGTAAAAGTAGAGCGTGTCTAATTTGGTGATGAAACACCGCTAGTTTGTGTGCCATACAATGGTTAGAATCTATTGGCATTGTGAAGTTTTTAGAAGGGTGCAACAATTTGCCTGCCCCTTCAAGATGTTCTTCCTACTCAAGTTGCCCCATCACTTGAAAAGTGCACCCTTCCTGCCCCTTCTTTTCCCTGAAAACTATCTTCCCGTCTCCTTTCAAATGACATAGGACTACCCTCACTTATAGCTGTGTCGGATGATACTTATGAAAAATATTTATAATATATTTCTTTTGAAGTAGAAATATACTTTATTAAATTTTTTTATGATAACAGGACAATGGCATCTTTGAGGTGTCTTCTTCCATTGAACTAATTTGTGGAGAGAAGATTTTATAAGTGGAGAGAATTTGGACAATAATTAAACATCTGGTTAGGACTAGTTGTTTCAGCTCTTCAAGTATCTTTCGAGTTTTGTAGATCTTTATTTATCACTGGAAAAATAACTGATTTAATTTTTATAACAGTGGGGAATAAGCAAGGTTTGTCTGACCTAAGTAAACATCTGCCCCCCCCCCCCCCCGGGGTGTGCAACCAAATGGCAAGCTGTTCTGAGGCTGCCTAACTGGACACAGACCCTTGAATTAAACCCTAGATTGAGGTTTATGATATAAATTTATTAAAGTAAAACAACCAGCACCGAAAACAATACCATGTTAGAGAACTTTAAGGTATTCTAGTGATGGAGATCAATAGGAGAGGGTGCCACAAAATTAAGATGCTCTTTTATATCAAGCAAGCATTTTTGAATTACATCAGATTGCAGAAAAAATTATAAAAAATATACTACCATAAAATAATGATGTTTTAGATAGTAATGATAAAATTGTTTAATATCTGTTAAACTATTTTATATCAATTTTAAAATGGAACCCCCCTTTCTTCTTCCCTTTCTATTTTATAGTGCTTCGAATTTCATAGATTAGAACCATTTAATAGTGTTCCAGTGATGATGGACAGAGCTCTACAGTTAATTAATGAAAGCAGGCTTTGGGCTGCCATTGAATTTATGGATCCAGTTAATGAGGAGGCGAATAACACTCTGAAACCTCATGTAGTATATAAAATACGAATGGACACAAACAAAGTCGATGATACAAAACAGATTGAAGATAGGTTAGTATAGTAAATAAATATAAGATACCCACATACTTATTTGTACATATTTTTGTACTTTCTTTAATAATAATAATAGACATTTTTTTGTATTAATTAATTTTTTTATGTATCAGAATCCCTCGACCTGGTTCTCGTCCAAAACCACCTCTAGACTTAAAGTATATGCAGTTTGGATTTATTCATCTTCAGGACCTAATTGAACGTGCCATAATTGAAGTCCACACTCAGCATGATGTACAAACTGGAATATGGATGCAGCAGTTCCCTTATCCTTGTTATATTAATGATAGGTATATTATCATCATTTCCTATCCTGTTTGTTATTTAAAAGGTGGGGGGCATAAACAAGATATTATAGACGTTTTCATTCTTAAATTAATTTTATTTTTCTATTAATAAAATATGTTTCCTTATTTACATATGCTCTGTTTTCTCATGTTGTTTTAATTAAATATCTTTTCTATACTCTTCCAGATTCATTGTTGCAATATCCCGTTCATTTCCCATGTTCATGACACTGGCTTGGGTTTATACAGCTGCAATGCTCATCAGGAACATTGTTTATGAAAAAGAGCAAAGATTAAAAGAGATGATGAGAATGATGGGACTAGGCAATGCAGTACACTGGATTGGCTGGTTTATTAGCTCTATAATTGTTCTTATTGTAATAATTTTCCTCTTGACGATCATTCTTAAGGTAATTAAATTGTAATTATATACAAGTTTAATAAGCTATTAAATCAAATAATGCACTAGTTCTTTATAGCAACAACTTTTTTTTGCAAATGGAAATTAAGTAATAAGGATAAACTGGAGATATTACTCCAATAATTAAACAAATAAGGTGGAGTAAAATAATAAATGAAAGGAAAAAATTCCATGACCTGGGATTGAACTAGGGATCACGACTCAATGCTGTTGCTGCTCTAGCCAACTGAGCTATTGTAGACACTCTTATGGACTTCCATGAAGTCACATGAAAGCCAGCTGACAGATCTGGCCCTTGCCTGCGATTCAGGAATTTTTTGTCCCTTTCTTAAACCATCATTTTAAGAAAGGGACAAAATTTAAAAATGATGAAAATCCAATTTGAAATTAAGTAATAAGGACTAACTGAAGATACAGGTATTGGACATTGAAACTGAAACACCTGGTAGAAATCCAAAATCTTTATTTAATAAGGTGTTGGGGCACCGTGGGCAGCCAGCACAGCAGCAACACGTCTTGGGAAGGATCGGTAGAGGTCCTGCACAGTTTGCAGAGGAATTTGTAGCCATTCCTCTTGAAGCACAGTTGCAAGTTCAGCACGTGTACGCGGTGGGGGGAAATGTTTCCTCACTCGATCCTCTAAGATACCCCACACAAGCTCGATATTGTTGAGATCCGGCGATTGAGCGGCCCACGGCAGATGCTGAAGCTCATTGTCATGCTCATCAAACCACTCTGCAACAATTTTTGCAGTATGAATGGGGCAGTTTTCATCCTGGAACACTGCACCACCATCTGGGAAGAGTGTTTGAACCATAGGGTGTAAATGGTCCTCCAAAATGGTCTTATAGTCCTTGGCAGTGACACGTCCCCCGAGAACAATTAGTGGACCCAATGTGTACCATGATATTGCACCCCAAACCATTACTGATCCACCTCCGTGTTTGACTGTGGGTGCCAGCAGTCTGGGTTGTAGGCATCAGAGGGGCTCCTCCAGACGAATATGACGCGTTTGGAAGACAGTGTAGCTAGACTCATCCGAGAATATGACGAGTTTGAGGTCATCCAACGTCCAGGTTTTATGCGTCCGGCACCACTGAACCCGCTTGGAGGCATTTGTACTACTGATGAAAGGCTTCGGTATAGCAACCCTGCCATGGATGTTGGATTTATGCAGGTAACGACGGATTGTCTTCATGCACACAGGTTCCTGGAGGTGTGTATTCATTTCTGCGGTGATTTTCCGCTTTCGTGCAACAATCCTGGTCAATGTCCTGACGTCTCTTTCCGACAACTTCCGTTTTCCCCTGCAATTGCTCCTCCTGGACGTGGTTCGTCCTTCCTGTTCATATGCACACATCACCCTGGATACTGTAGCACGTGAGACATCACAAAGTGTGGCAGTTTTGGACACAGATGCACCTGCTAGACGCGCCCCAACAATCTGCCCTCTTTTGAAGTCGGATATGTCTCCCATTATAGCGCTCTGCACAGACAATTTGAAGCTTACTATCGAACTTTTCTACTGGAGTGACTACCATGAACTCTGACACGTGATTCATTGATATGCATACGATTAATTTACCTAGCAGAAGGTTCTATTCAGCCCTGGGGGTATCCAGTGCTATTTGTGAAGGTGTTTCAGTTTCAATGTCCAATAGGTGTACTACTGGAAAAAATTAGTAATATAGCTCAATTGGCTAGAGCAACGACGCTCGAGTTATTGTTCTGTCGATCCCAGGTTGTGGAATTTTTCCTTTCATTTATTACGTTATTCCAACTTCTTTTTTTTTTTTTTTTTAATAGATATTTTTGCATAAATATTGTTACCAAATATGAGGTTCTAGTGGTTCAGGCTTTAATATGTGAATTATCTGAACTATATTTTGATGAATTTTGTTTTTTATTTTTGCTGGAATGAATCTTAATTTTTAAGAGTACAAAATTAATATTTCATATATCAAATATGATTAACCTCATTATTCGTCTTAATTGCTAAGAAAATGTTTATTCAGCTGATTAAAGCAATGAACTTCAATTCATTACTGAAGCAAATTTATCATTGATGTATCAGGAAATTATTCTGTTCAGCTCTTAAATTTGTAGTTCTTAATGTCAACAATTTAAATTTTTTTGCAATACCATGGAAGAATAATACTGGAAACGCCTCTCGGAAGAAATCGCGTCACACTAGATAGGATGAGATATGTTGACCACCAGAGTGCCACGAAATTCCAATGTTTGTTTTCATTGAGCGAGAATCTTTTTTGTATGATAATGCTGTAATAATATAATAAATATTGATTTTGTGCGTTAAATAACTGAAACACTGATATTTTGAAGAACTTTTGTTCATTATTGCTCCTTCCCTCAGTCAACATGTCTAGAACTTAACAGCTAACTTCACGGAAACCTCTGCACCATTTAAATCAATTTAAAAATAAATAAATTCCAAAACATTTTCCTACCATTTTAAAAAAAGTTCTCCAAAAACCGGGACCCCTAATTCCTTGAAATTAAATGTGTTATTAAAAGGAGAAAATAAATATTAAATGAAAGGAAAGCATTTATTTCCTATAAACACAATTATAAAAAGCAAATTCAAAAATTTTTAATGAAATATCAAGAGTTCAATTCTATAATATAAAAAGTCATAGGGGTTGTAAGCGCAATCATGTTGGCCACCAGGTCCGCTGCAATAGCAGCAAGTGACGCGTTTTAGCATTGGAAGTGCTACATGAGGCGCTTCCATTGTTATTCTTCCATGGCAATGCTTTTCAATTTAATATCAGAATAAAAGAATTAAATCAATAGGAATTAAATTATAGAATGTGTATTATAAAATTATAAAATTAAAAAGTGTGCATTGTAGTGTGTGATATTTTAAAAACTCACTGATTCAAAAGTAGAGGAATAATTTACCATATATGTTTTAATAATTTCATATACAGTGAAAGTGTTTTTCTTATTTATTTTTTTTCAGTATGGTAAAGTGATAGAATTCTCCAACCCTGTAATAATTTTTCTGTTCCTTTTGTGCTACGCCCTCTCTACAATTACACTCAGCTTTCTGATAAGCACATGGTTTTCTAAAGCAAATCTTGCTGCAGCAGCTGGAGGAATCATCTTCTTTGTAGTTTATCTACCTTATCCATTACTTGTTCGTTGGAATGAATTACTCACTCGGCAGCAAAAGTTTGCATTCGTATGTTGAGAATTTATAAATAATGAAGAATAATTATAATGAATGGTTATTTGAAACTGGACACTTCTAAAAATGTGCTGTTCCATCTACGAGGGGAGTTCAATAAGCAATGCAACACATTTTTTTCTGAAAAAGGGGGTTGTTTTATTCAGCATTCAAATACACCATGTTATTCCCCAATCTTTTAGCTACACAACACTATTTTTCAACATAATCTCCATTCAATGCTACGGCTTTACGCCACCTTGAAGTGAGGGCCGGTACACCTGCACGGTACCATTCCACTGGTTGATGTCGGAGCCAATGTCGTGCTGCATCAATAACTGCTTCATCATCCGAGTAGTGCGTCCCACGGATTGCGTTCTTCATTGGGCCAAACAGATGAAAATCTGTCGATCTGCTCGAATGAGAGTGTTCGCATGTTCCGACATTGCAGGAGTCAGAGCTGTGCACAGCCCGGCCAGCTCGCGGGAGATCAGACAGTTTTGCTTGACCTTGCGGCGATGATGACACACGCTTTGCCCAACGACTCACCATGCTTTTGTCCACTGCCAGATCACCGTAGACATTCTGCAAGCGCCTATGAATATCTGAGATGCCCTGGTTTTTTTCCAAAAGAAACTCAATCACTGCCCGTTGTTTGGAACACACCTCCATTGCAGACGCCACTTTAACAGCTCGCTATAGTGCTGTCACATATCGGACGTCAATGAAACTTTACGAGACGAAGCGGAAATGTTTGAAAATGTTCCACAAGAAATGTCCAGTTTTTTCAACCAAAATTGGCCAAGAAAAAAAATGTGTTGCATTACTTATTGAACTCCCCTCGTATTTATTTAACACCTGCTGTTGGAAAACCAGGTGTTAAAAAGCACTGATATAAATACCCCCATTGTTTGCAATACCACATACAGGAACAGCTCAGTGACTTCCAGTGTGAGACTGTCAAATCAGCAACCTGAAGGTGTTGTCGAATCATCCCAAAACAACAGATCATGATATTATTCGAAAGTGAAAAGTGACAGTAGCAGAAACGTAATGTCATTGTGTTGATAAAGCACATAATCTGACCAACAGAGACTAATGTCTCTTAACCAGATTGGTCCATGAAATGCAGTGCAACTAAGGAAGAACCTCCAACAAGCTGCAGGTCTTCACTGTCAGCACCATGACTTTTTTCTAGTTCATGGTCAAACCTGGATGCAGCATAAAGCAGAAGAATGACATCTACCGGAGTGTGTTGTCCCAACATTGAAGTTTGTCAGTGGAAGTATGATAGCATGATATTGTTTCTCGTACTTTGGTCTTGGTCCACTGTTGCGGTTGATGGAACCATGAAATCGGACACTCTTGTACATATCTGGACAATGTGGCAATTCCTACACTGGCAGCAGCTTGGTGAAGAGCCATTATACAGGGTGTCCATAAAAGGTCTGAACCATTTTATCTATGTATTACCAAAAACTAATAAAGATAAACAGAAATGGATTTCAATATATGAAACTGTAACTGAAAAAAGTTTTATTGTGTTTCACAATTTTGCCGCCAGAGTGCGGGAACTGTACATCCGGGTTATTAAAACAAAAGATGGCTACTCTACAGGAGAGAGCACAGACAGTGTATTGGTTTATCAAAACAAAATCGGTGACTCAGACACAGAGAAATTTTCGAAGAAAATTTAATAAGGATCCACCATGTCGAAACAGCATTTTGGATTGGGAGAAGAGGTTTTTGGAAACAGGCAGTGTGTTATGCAAAAAAACGTTCAGGCCGCCCAAGCATAGCAGATGAGGATGTGGAAAGAGTTAGAGAGGCGTTTGATTGGAGCCCTAGAAAATCGATGAGGACAGCTTCCAGAGAATTGGGGTTGCCTAAATCCACAGTACATAAAATCGTATACAAGACGTTACAATTGTATCCATATAAGATTTAGCTTGTGCAAGCTCTCCAACCAGATGACAAACCGAAATGTATGAAGTTTGCTGTTTACATGTTAAACAGGATTGAACACGATGGAGATTTTCTTCAGCGTGTTGTGTTTTCCGACGAGGCAACATTCCACGTTTCCGTATACATGTTAACTGGCACATTGTTCACATTTGGGGATCTGAAAACCCACACTGTGTCCGTGAAATGGAAAGAGACAGCCCAAAAGTCAATATCTGGTGCAGGCTTATGCACAATTGCATACTAGGACCCTTCTTCTTTGCGGAAACAACCATTACTTTCATTACGTATCTGAACATGTTGCAGAATTTTGTATCCCCGCAATTAGATAAACTACAGCCCGATATTCTCTTCCAACTGGATAGAGCACCACCACACTAGGGGACAATTGTTTGTGCCACTTTGGACGAAAAATTTCCATGTCATTGAATAGGAAGAGGTGGACTTTCTCTTGGCCCCCTCGATCACCTGACATTACGCCATTGGACATTTTCTTGTGGGGGTTTGCGAAGAACCAGCTGTTCAAGACAAAAGTTAAGGACATTACGGATTTGAAACGTCGAATCACGGTTGCTATTAACAAGGTGGATGTCGATATGCTGGGACATGGCAAGAAATTGATTATCGGCTGGATATCTTCGTGTGACTCAAGGAGCACACGTTGGGGTTTACTAACTTGGTTTAATAAAACTTTTTCAGTTTCAGTTTCATATATTGAAATCCGTTTCTGTTTATCTTTATTAGTTTTTTTGTTATGGATACCCTGTATTATCAGCAGGATTATATGCACCTTGCCACAAATCTGAAGCTGCTGCTATCAGCTTTGAAGACATGAATGTACAAGCCCTGGATTGGCTAGATCATGAATTAGAACATCAGCTGACCTCAACCCAATAGAGCCTCTCTGAGATGAAGTAGAACATCAAGTGCATGCCTATGAGAGGCATTCATAAATTTGCTATAAACTGGATGATCCTTTGAAGGCGGAATAGGGGAACATTACTGGCACCCTGCTATCAGACATTGGTGAAGAGTATGTGATGAATGACTCAGACTGTCATTATGGCATCATTACGGCAAAGGGTAGCACCGGTCGATATTAGACAAAGAATTTGTTGACCACTACAGGTATCTGGTTTCAAATGACCATTTAGCATATATTATTTTGAAATGGTAACTTTAATTATGATGAATAGTTATGCTTTGAAAGAATTAATATCCATTTTGTCTATTATATTTTATAGTCTATTTTATCAAACGTTGCATTTGGATTTGGTTGCTCCTATTTTGCTCAATTTGAAGAGATGGGCATAGGAGTTCAGTGGAGCAATGTAGCCAATTCTAGTAATAGACTTGGCTTTGATTATACTCTTACAGACTCCATGATAATGATGCTTATAGACAGCATATTTTATATGATTTTAACAACTTACATAGAAACAGTTGCTCCAGGTAAGTGATGCATTTTCCATACACTTTTTATTGCTTTTTTTTTTTTTTTACGTTTATATATTATCTGTATTAAAAATTTTTGATGATTTTCAGTTTCACAACACGTACATTTCATGAAGATGGTGTAACCATGAATTGTCAGTCCACCCAAAAATATTACTTTTACACACATGAAAAAATTAACTGACATGTTATTTATAAAAAGAATAAATGTACTATTAAAAACAAATTATGTTCTGCATAATACATGGTGATCATGAAGTCAGTTCACCCAAAGATATACCGTATATAGGGACATCAAAATTGCAGTGGATATTCTTTAATCAATGTGACACTGATTGAGCCCCCAAATAAAGTAAATGTTCAAAGTGGACCCCATTCTCCTGCTTGCACAAACAAACACTTTTCTCTAGTCCCACAGGAAATAATCCAGGGAAATCAAGTCTGATTAATGAGCCAAATTTCCTTCAAAATTACTCTATCCTCAAAATTGCCCTCGTTCCATTCAGATTCGGGCTGTGTGAGCTGTAGCTCTGTCCTGTTGATAATAACCATGTCTGCATTCAATGTCATCCAATTATTCTACAAATTGTTCGAATGAGTTGCAATAACATTCCGTATTAACAGTGGTGCAATGCGTTTCCAAGAATATATGCCTTCACGTTCGTTTATGCAAGCAGGAGAATGGGGACCAGTTTGAACATTTACTTAGGCTCACTCAGTGATGCATTGATTAAAGAATATTCACTGCAAATGTGGCGTTGTGTTTAATAGTTTTCATTTTATATATACGAGGGGTGATCAAAGAGTAATGTCGCTTATTTTTTTTCTCGAAAATGATGGCAGATATCAGAAAATTGCGATATATAAAAGTCAGTTTGGTTCATTGTTAAAGTTTCCTGTTAGTGTCATGTGCATCCGCCAAGCACTAGCGACGTGACAGTCCAAACAAAATGGCGGCTCTCATTTCATCGTCCAGTGCTTTTGAGTGGCGGAGTGTTATGCGTTTTCTTTGTACAAAAGGACTGAAACCAGTTGATATCCATAAGGAAATTGTGTCAGTGTACGGAGGTGATATCGTGCAGCTCCGAACAGTATTACGTTGGTACAAGGCTTTTAAAGAAAGATGAGAGGACCTGCTGGACAAACATCACTCTGGCCAGCTGCGGGAATCCATGACAGACAGCAACATTGCCGCTGTGGAAGCGCAGGTGCGGGAGGAATTGCAGCAGGTGAGAGAAATTGCTGCAACGTTGGACTTTCATATGGGACGGCGAGCGATATTGTTCATGAGCAGCTCGGCTTTCGCAAAGTGTCATGCAAATGGGTGCCACAACAGTTGATGGCTGAACATCAAGGTGCTCGTTTCGATGCTTGTTTGCTGCATCTCACCTGATACCAGGAGGAGGGTCAGGATTTTTTGGATCGAATCATCACAGACAATGAATCATGGATCCACCATTAGACGCCCGAAACCAAGATGCAATCGGCGGTTTGGAAACACACCTCATCTCCCACAACGAAAAAGTTCAAAACTCTGCCATCTGGCAAGGTCATGTTGACATGTTTTTGGGATTGCCGTGGTCCGATACTGCTTGAATTTCTTCTACCGCATACCACTGTCAATTCCAAATGCTACAGAGGCACATTGAGGAATCTTCGAGTGGCCATACGCAGGAAAAGATCCGACTTGGCAATGGAGGACGTCGTGCTACACCACGACAACACACATCCCTACACAGCGAAACAGGTCTTGACCTGTTGCAGTGATGGAACTGGGAAATACTGCTTCATCCTCCATATAGCCTGGACCTCGTTTCCTTGATGACGACGACAACGAGGTGAAATCGGCAGTTTGCAACTGGTTCCACCCTCAACCAGACAACGTTTATCGATAGAGCGTGGAAAAACTTGTCCATCGCTGGAATCATTGCCTCAATCGGCTTAGAGATTATGTGGAAAAATAAAAGTTGAATTGTTCTGTCGAATGTACATGCATTTATTATTTTTCACAGGTCACGATTTTAGAGATAAAAAATACGTGACATTACTTTTTGATCACCCCTCGTATACAGGGTGTTTCATAATTGGTGTCCCGTCTTTAGGTCCAAATAACGACTCAAGGGGAACAGATTGGGGGAAAATGAATATTGATTATTTGGTTTTAATGTCCCCTAATTCAGAATAACATTTCGCGTCCCTGGGGGTGAAGGGGTAAATTTTGAAAATTTTAATTTTGTAGGGGAGGGGTTAGACCCCATGTATTATTTAGAAAGTTGTAGAGCATCATGTAAAATGTGGGTTTAGTAAAAAACCCGGTGAAAAAATCTCATCCCCTGCCCTTTATCGAGTGAGTAAAGTGAAAGGTAGACAAAAACAGAAAAACTCATTAGAAACTTATTAGAACTTTATTACTTATTAGAAAACAGTACATTTGAAAATGAATGAGTCGTTACCCTGAAAGCTAATGGTCTTGACCCCACTCGTATGCAAAGACTGTAAACTGAGGAATGCTTCTCCGTATGAACACCTCTATGTCCGTTTTTCATTTCACATTTTACATTTCCCATTTCCCATGTACAGTTTTCAAATTTCATAATGTTTTTCCTGGGGGGAAAAGCCCGGTCGAGTTTATTAGCTTTTCAGGGTAACGACTCATTCATTCTCATTAATTTTCCAAATGCAGGCCCTACTGTTTTCTAATAAGTATGATTTTTGTCCACAACGGCTACCTTTCACTTTACCCACTCGATAAAAGGGGCAGGGCATGAGATTTTTTAACCGGGTTTTTTGCTAAACACACATTTTACATGATGCTCTACAACTTTTTAAATAACACATGGGTTCTAACCCCTACCCCTACAGAATTAAAATTTTCAAAATTTACCCCTTCACCCCCAGTAACGCAAAATGTTCTTATTCGGAATTAGTGGACATCAAAACGAAATAATCAATTGCAGTGTTAGCAACAAATTGCAGATGTTTCATTATTTTTCTTTGATAGCAACCCATAATACTTTTTTTTGTTTGTTCAAGATTGTTAATGTTATATCATGGCTTCAATTGACATATTCCAATAATTAACCTAGTACACATTACATCATATTATGGAGCCTCTTCTGTTTAATTTGCTGTGCCTGTGACTCCGTTCACGTGATAATGAAAGTACTGTACACTATTTTTTTTTCTCTATTACATATTCACAGGTATAGTTGGCCGAGCTTGAGATAGCATATAGGATATGTTTCATCGCAATCAGCCCACATGAAGAGAAGAAATGCTAATTTGAAATTTAAATGGAAAAACGGACTTAAAAAAATAGTGTACTTTTATTACTACAGATGGTGCTGGACATATTCTAAACTTGCTAATAATAACTTATACAGAATAAGAAATTATAATTCATCCCATAAGTCCATGCAAATGAAGTCGCACAGCTGTATAAACTATAAAATAACCAGAAAGGAAAACTGACTGTTCTTCATTGGATTAATGCAGATTTTTATCAGCAACTTCGGAGCAACTCTGACTAATTACAAGTTGATTTACAAACTAAGGAAAGATACTCGCAGACTGTCGATTAAGATACAGGTTCCTCTAATATGCCTATAATACTGCCAAACACTTTTTATTTAAAGAACTCTACTATTACCAAAAGGGGTTATTTACAAGAGGAATAACAGGGTATCTAATCCTGGTATCTACTAAATTTTAAGCCCGGTTTTAAAAATGTCTATGATTATTAGAGTATTGTCTGGTGTTTGACTAGGTCTAGTCATTTCTTCGGGTTAGAGGCTTAATAGTAGTGGATATGCTGATTTTTTTTATATCTGTGATTTTTAAGAAGTTTAAGCAGTCAGTTTGTGTCAAATAATGTTTTAAAGCTTGGGGACTATATTATTAATTATTGTGATAAAGGTTGGTTGGAATATTTGGGGGTTATGGGGTATACAATAGTTTTATATTATTTAATGCCCTAAATCAGTGGTGACAGAAGTTATAAGCAAAGACCTCAACATGATCATAGCAGAAACTGTAGGCAGAGAGTCTCTGAAGTTTAAAGTGTTAAGACTGCAGTTTGCTTTAAAATTAGCATATCCTCTCTTCCCATAGGGTGATTGGGATGAAACAAAGCCTATGTGACCTCAAGCTTGGCCAAATGCACCAATGAAAACCCCATTGAGTAGTTTTTACGTGATGTATGCACAAGCAAACAGACAACAGTTTTATTATATGCGGAACAATTGCAGATGTTGCATTATTTCTCTTTGATAGATGTACATGTAGATTATAAACATAAAGTTTAGCTTTCTATCTTTTTAATACTTCTGATTTTTTTTGCATTTACTTCTTAGGTGAATATGGTGTTCCAAAACCATGGTATTTTTTTGTTACAAAAACTTACTGGTTTGGAAGTAGTCCAAAGAATTTGCATAATTTAGAAAATGAAATTCTTACAAATCAAGGTATTCCACTTTTAATAATAAAAATGCTTGATTTTATCACTTTTTATGTCAGTTTATAATCATTATTTTTTAAATCGTTTCTTATCTTATATTCTTTAAATTATATTATTGTTTAAATGCATTTTTTCATAAATTTTAATCTTTATTAAAATCTTTGTATTTAGCTGTTCTAAAATATTTGAAATAGGCTTTTAAAAAAGTTACATATTTTAATTGTTGATATTATTATCTCATGGATTCCCTTTTCTTTTTTCTTTCTTTTTTTTTTTTTTTTTTTTTTTTTTTTTTATATTTTCTTAATGTGCATCAACTAATTCAAGAATCTGTGAACCAAGAATCAGACTTTGAGCAAGAACCAACTCATCTGCAATTGGGTATTCAAGTAAAGAATATGTCCAAAATATATAAAGGAGGGAAGATGGCTGTAAATAATTTAACATTGAATTTTTATGAAGATCAGATTACTTCATTTCTTGGTCACAATGGTGCTGGCAAAACAACAACAATGTATTGTCAAAATAATTTTTTTTCCACATCTTTTAAACTCTAAGCTTTAATAATAAAATAGATTGAAGCTTTATAATATATAGACATCTGATTGGTATAAAATACAGGGTGATTATAATTAAAGTTACGATTTCAAAAATCGATAATTTGAAAACTACTCGTCAGAATGACCTGATATTTTAGCAGAACGATCGTGAGGCAATGGAATTTTGTTTGGCGAAGGAAAAAAAATAGTTCCAAAATCTGCCGATAGATGACACTGGCAGGTTAATGTCAGGGGGAAAACCAAAAATGGATTCGTGAAGCACAGGAATGTTATTAGCCAAAAGGAAACAATAGAGTTCAGGGGTTTACGAAAAATTTATTAGCGAAAAGACAAGAATACGTGTTTACAGCGACAACAGTGATAAAGCCAGAAAACAGAGCTTCATGGAACAAACATCTTACTGATGATTAAGGCAGAAGTTGTTCGATATGCCTTCAGTCTTGTTCCGCTATTAATTGGAAGCGCAAAAAGTCATGCTCCACAACAGATCAGAGGGTATCTGTACTGATGCAATGGATGTGGTGTGTGAACCCAGCCAGTGCCATCTATAGGCAGATTTTGGAACTATTTTTTTTCCTTCGCCAAACAAAATTCCATTGCCTCACGATTGTTCTGCTAAAATATCAGGTCATTCTGACGAGTAGTTTTCAAATTATCGAGTTTTGAAATCGTAACTTTAATTATAATTACCCTGTAGATTGAAATTATTAGTAGAAATACTGTAATGCTAGAAG
>JAHWFO010009480.1:3247427-3304113 GCA_023313115.1 Rhysida immarginata | reverse complement strand
TTGAACTTGTGTTTTTGTTTATAAACTGCTGTCAGCCCCTTTCTTGTATCCATGAGAAAGCCAGGGATAAAAGGCAAAGCTAATTGTGATGCTGGTTTTCCTCATCATGTATTATAAAGCTTCAATCCACTTTATCAACAAAGGCAACACAAAGACTCTTTTTCTTCAATAAATTCACTTTATCTTATAGATCGATTTTGACTGGTATGATACCGCCAACATATGGTACAGCTTATGTTTATGGAATTGATATACGCTCTGGTATGGATGAAATTCGGACCAATCTTGGAATGTGCCCTCAGTACAATATACTTTTTAATTTGTAAGGAAAAACAAATTATTAAATTTGTTTTAGAAGTTCTGCTATACTTTATCCAACGAAAGTTGGAGTGGGCGTGTCCAGTTAAACTTTCATTGGACAGAGTATAATTAGAATGTTTTTTATTTTTATTTTTTAATATAATTTTACCAACAATATACTTATAAATAATAGAAAGGTGGAGGGGGCATAAAGGCGAAGCCCGTCTGGTAGCCCCTTCCATCAACAAAATAAAAGAAAAACGAGAAAAGACGAAAAAAACAAAAAAGAAAGAGTTAGCGGGGAAAAAAGAAAAAAAAAAGCAGTCAGAAAAACAAAACTTTATAAAAAAAACTGACAATGTCGCTAGGGGCTAAAGAGAGTAACCAAGAGCGTAACCGAAATTTAAATTGGGATAATGAAGAGGATTCTATAAGATCTAAGGGAAGAATTGACCAGATTTTTGAACCAGTAAATATTATTTGGGATCGTGTGTAATTGCGGATAACTAAAGGTAGCGCCGGTCTGTTAACATTTCGAGTAGTATGAGATGAAAAAAAATTAATAAACTGAGAATAGCAAGGGGAGGCATTTAGTTTACATTTAGATTTCAAAAAATATAGAGAAATATGTTTAATAAATATTTCGGGGACTGAGAAAATTTGATTATTTTTCATAATTAGTTCCAAATTCTCTCTAGCAAAATCGGAATAAAAAACTAATTTAAAAGCCGTTGAAGACTAGTTAACATCTTTAGATCTGTTATATTGCCTTTTCCCCCAAAAAGGATCCCAAAACAAAGAAGGGAGTGTAACAGAGAAAAATACAATTGGATTAAAATTTGATGCGGAAAGAAACGAACATGAAACAACACTCCAATACGTTGGGAGAACTTTTTCGATAATTCAGAAATGTGTTTAGACCAACTGAAATCTTTAGAAAGCCAAAGACTTAGGTATTTAAAAGAATCCACCATTTCCAGGGCAACTCCTTTATAATGAACTAAATCGGGATTCACCTGTCCAAGTTTATTCTTTTGTTTAAAGTAAATCCATTTCGATTTATCTGGGATAATATTCATTCCATTTGTGGAAGACCATTCTGACACTTGAGATAATGCCAAATAAACTGAAGATTTTAGATAACGAGTTCACCGTGATAATTATGACCATATCATCAGCATATAAGATCTTATGTATATGATCAGCATGTTTTATGAATAATTATGTATTATCTTATGTCTGATATTAATTTGATTATTAAGTGTACTGTGCAGTTTTCCTTGTACAGTAGTACTACTTACCAAACTTTCCAAACAGTGGCATAGTGAGGATGAATGGCACTCTGGGCATGGTATTCATTTCCTCCCCCCCCCCCCCTTCTTATATTAGCTCTTTGCTAGGATATCATGCCCCTTCCCCATTGCTTCGTGACTTTTTCCAAAGACTGCAAATATTTAGAAACATTGGCAGCATCAAGCAACACTATTTTATGCATTTGATGTAATATCATCGAGTGTTGAAGGAGCTATTGAAACTTGCCCCAATCACTATAGGAACAACTATTGCACCAGCTGTTCTTGTCTGGATATCTCTGCTTTATGAACTTAAGATGTTCTAAAAATTCCCTCTCTAGATGAATTTTCATAAATTGGAGATATAATAATTAACCCGATTAATTTAAAAGGAAATAATGTTAAAAATGCTGACATGTTCCCTTAGATCCTTGAATGAACTGGCTATGATCTTGGTGTTTATTTAATTTAATATTGTATCCCTTCAAAACAATTGGCAATTCCTGCAATCTGCAATTACCTTGATTTTTAATCACAGTTATTGAGAAATTCACGTTTAAAAATATCGAAAAAATGTCAGGTCAATAAACATCAGCTGCAGGCAGCCGTACTGTTATTTAATATCTCTGGATGGATAATCATAACCACTTACTTACGATGTCATCAACCTGGCTCTTTTTCTGAATTTTTAAATTGTATATTTCATGCAAAACTACGGGGTGAGTTTAAAGTCGTGCACATCCAAGTTCAGCTTCCCGTAAAAGTAAGAGTTTGAGAATTTAAATGAAAGTAAAGTATCACAGAGATTAGTTGAAATGTTGGCTTTTATTTTTAGCAGACAAACTTTAGGTGTTACAATAAATGTTGGAAATTACGTCCTTTTTTGCGAATACAAAAGCATTTTCGTTTTATCAGATTTCGTGAGACTCTGTGAAGCATGGCAGTGTTGATGTTAGAAATGGCTGTTATGATGTTCGTTTTCAGCTCAGCAGCCATCAGCTACTGATCCAGTTGTCCTGAAATGGCAAACTAATCGTGCCACCGTTGAGTTATTAGGTACTGCTGCATCAGGATATTTCTTGCGAAACTGTTCAGTGATCGTGAGAATAAGACTTTCAAGCAAAATAACACTCCAACATGAATATTCATTGTTCCTTGCAAAACAACGTGCTTTGAACAACAAACACTTCACAAATGAAGTCTCTGAGCACGAGATCACTGATACCGATTGAAATACATACGAAACAATCTGCATTACCATCTACTGGGAGGAAATCGAAACTCATGTTCATTGAATTACGGCCCATTAAACTTTGACGTGCATGACCTTAAACTCACCTGTTATTATGTATTGAAAATTAAGGTGATGGTGGTAATCGTTGTTTTAAAGTGGATTAATCGTTATTATCCTAAGATTAATTAAAGAATAATCTTCCCCAAAAATATCAGTTTTTAATTATTTTTTTTAAATATTGGCATTTTTACTAAAATTAGTATTGAATAAAAGAATTTTTTTTATTTTGACCTATTATTTCATTATTAAAAACACTTTTGAAAAATGAAAAACATCCCTGTTGTTCACCAACATTGCTCTCCTTTTTTTTTTCTGTTATGTCATAGAACAATTTGTATGTAGAAAACTGCTTGTATAGCAAATAGCATCAGTCCAAAACAGCTAGCAATCCATAATACATGTACTTATTTTGTATGTGCAAGATTGTTAATTGTTATATCATGGCTTCAAATGACATATTACATCATGTTATGGAGCCGCTTCTCTTTTAGCTTGCATTATAATTTTCACTGGTTTTGTATTTTTAGAATCATTTTGAAAATTTATAATATACAGGGTGTTTCTAAATTATCTCCCATATTATACATGTTTATGACTCAAAAACTATTACAGATTTTAATGTGATTTTTTTTTTTATTCACAAAGAAAGACTCAAAAATTTCTTAGCCTCGTGTGAGTTGATAATGAAACACGCGGTTGGCGAGTAGTTCCATTTTTCGCAAGACACAGTAAACAGTGGCGAGTGTTCAAGAAAAAGCTCAATGCGTGTTATGGCTTGTGGAATTTAAGGCAATGATTACATTCAGAGAATATTCAAAACAAAGTTTTAAAAGGATCCTCCAAATCATAAGTCAGTTAAGCTATGCCATGAAATGTTTTTAAACACAGGCAGCCTCTTACACAAAAAGGGTGCTGATAGAAAAGAGAGTAGAAAAGATCAGGGAGGCGTTCGATCGTAGTCCCCGTAAATCACTTGCTAAGCAGCTCGTCAACTGGCTATGCCAATGACGTCCGTACATAAAATAGTGAAGCGTCACCTTCATCTTACACCTTACAAAATCCAGATGATGCATGAACTGAAGCCAGATGACCGACCGAAGCGCAAGAAGTTTGCTGAGGATATGCTCCAAAAAATCAACAATGATCCCACCTTCCATGACGACATTTTGTTTTCTGATGAGGCAACATTCCATACTTCCGGAGCAGTAAACCGACACAACTGCCGCATTTAGGGTTCTTTTGTGTGGTTTGGTGCATGATCGAGTAATCGGACCTTTCTTTTTCGCTGAAGACACCATCATACCCCTGCAACCTACATAGATATGCTGGAACTACCTGATTCCACAGGTGGAAGAACTGCAGCCCAACATAGTCTACCAACAAGATGGAGCACCTCCTCACTGGGGCCTGCAAGTTAGGCATTGCCTTGATACGAACTTTCCAGGACGATGGATTGGTAGGAACAGCCCAATCCCTTGGCCCCCTCGCTCACCCGATGCGAACCCTCTGGATTTTTTTTCTGGGGGTATATGAAAGACAGAGTGTACAAGACCAGCGTTGATGACATTGAAACTCTCAAGAACAGAATAATTGAAACAATCGCTGAAATCGCCCCCGAAATGCTAGCCCGAACATGGGAGGAAATCGAGTTTCGCTTTGACGTCTTTCATACCATAGATGGGGGGCACATTGAATTTATTAAGGCATGCTAAGAAACTTTTTGAGTTTTTCTTTGGGAATAAAAAATAATCATGTTAAAATCTGTAATAGTTTTTGAGTAATAAACATGTATAATACGGGAGATAATTTAGAAACACCCTGTAGAACTCAAACTCGATTTCTTCATTATCGATTGAACATTTAAAATTTATGAACATTGTATAAAATGAAAAGTGGCTGCAATATAGTATAATGAGTATGCTGCACTTGCTGTCCATCTCTTCCATTTAAGGTAAAATTCAAGCAGATTTTCTTAATTGCAAGGAAGCTGTTTTATGTAATGAAGAACTCCCCCCTCCCCCTCTGCATTTCTAAAATGTGAATTTTTGTATGCTGGACTGTTTATCTCTGAGGCTGTTTTAGCTCTGATTCTGCAATTCTTTTCAACAGCCTCACTGTAGAAGAACATTTATGGTTTTATGCAGGCTTGAAAGCCAACAAGCTAAAAGACACTAAAGGCGAAATAGATCAAATGATTTCTGATTTGGGTCTTCTTCCAAAACGCCATGCTCTTGCTTCAACACTATCAGGTATGAAGCTAATTTCAAAGGATTTTCTTTTTAATTTTTTTTTCACTTTTATAATTAAAATTATAAAGGATTTTTAATTCTATCGGGTATGCAATTTAATTCTGTCAGATTTTTTCGAGATTAACTTTATTATTTTTTTCTCAGAACCTGTATTACATATCTGTTTGAAATAATTTTAGTCAGCTGCCACCACTTTTGCCCATTGTTCAGCCAACATTGGGATTCTTGACGAGAACAATTCATTCTTCGCTGTAAGTCTGTGATTCAATTTCACGCTACTTCATTTCAATGATAGGTACTGGGCAGATGATTCTGCATCAACTGAAACAAAGAGCACTAAAACTGGTAGTCTAAAAGAGCAATATTTGGTGATTGTGCTGGTTAGGATAGGGTCTTGCCGCCGAAGTATAAGGACTCCCTGAGCAACATGTGGATGAGCGTTGTTGTGCAATAGGACAAATCGGTGGTGACTTGTGGCCATTTCTCCTCAATTACATGTTGCAAATTTCGCAGCTGCTGTATAACGATCCACTGTGACTGTCTGCCCTGATGGGAAAACCTCATGTTATAGCATCCTCTTCTGATCCCATCAGAGCAAAACTTTCTTGCTGTTAATGTTGCGTTTGGGCTGCCTGCTGCCTGGAATTAGTTGAAGACTTTCTTGTTGCGTCACTGCATCCAATTATTTTCCATCAACTCGTCAGGCACCCATTTTCTTTCTTTCTGGGTTTTTCCAAATGCATGCAATCAATGTTTGACGAATTTATCTACCTTCTCTGCAAGTTCCTTTTGATTCTGTGTCATATTCTTCAGAGAGGACCGACTCAAGATCTGCATCTGTAAACTTTTTCAGCTGGCATAGGTACTCTTCATTGTTCAAGTCAAAATTGCGGTTCTGAACTGTTTGAACCACCGTTGACATGTTCTTTCAGTTGCAGTAGCCTCTCCATCTGTTTTGCACAGATTCCTGGTTGTTTCGGCAGCAGAAATTTTCTGGTGAAAATAATGGAGTATATAGTCAGTTGTTCATCTTGTCAGATGAAGTATATGAACAAAAATTTTTGAAATTATGCACGAATAAAGATCATGTGAACTTCTATCCCTGTGTAAAAATGGTCAAAGTACAACAGCTTACTTACAAATTATGACTTCTCAAAGAAAACCAACAAAATTAAATTGCACGTTCCTAATATAATTATCAGTCTTCATCGCCTTTCTTGCTATGTTGTTTTAAGTTTGCACAGATTTGTAAAAATCTACTTAAAACAGAATTATAAAAAATCTGAAAAAAAAGAAAATTAATTAATCATATTTTTACAAACCTTTAATGATATGGTAAAACTTAAATCAGTCTCTCCAAAACTATAAATTATCAAAAATACTTTTAATAGACTCTTTTAAGAATATCATTGCATAAAAAATAATAATTTTTGAGCATCAGCTTTTTAAACAAATAATTTTATAGTTATGGAACTCCTCTAAAGTGGAATTATATTTTCCTCATGAAATTACTTTTATATACCTCATGGTAATATTTTGGAAAGTTCTTATTTAAATTATTTTATATAAAAATATCTATTATTGGTCATTTTTCCACACTTTAATTAACTCACCAACAAGTTTATCTATATATCTATATTTCTGTTTATCTGTATGCTACAAATCTTGCAATCAATATTAAACCAATTTCCCAACAAGCTACAGAGCTGAAACTTGATCACATACTCGGTACCGATGACGATGCATGTTAAAGGAAAAATTTTTCAAATTGGTTCACTGGAACATGTTCTAAGGGTACAGATTCATTACAGTCATCCTTCCACAAGTCGGCAACATATCATAATTACAAAGTAGAAAAGGCCTTGCTGACTTGTGGAATTTCCCCATCTGTGGATGCTGACTTTCGGTGGGATAACTGTAAAACGAATTGCTTAATTGCAACACCAAACAGTTAGTTTTACAGAAAGATGATTATTGTTGATGAATGAATATGTCGTTTATTATTGCACTTTTAAGCATTCTTGGTGTCTGCTTGAAGCATGAGATACAATCATGTCTGCAGCCGACGAAAGAGACGAGCAACGGCACTGAAAAGTCACTTGATTCTATTATATAATATTGAAAATGTGGTGTGGAAAAATCCTTTTTCTCCTAAATATTATTGTTAATTTCGTCTAACCCACTGCAGTTTTGTCTAACTGATGGATTCATTTGTAAAAACTCTGTAATTTATTAGATATGTATTATAGCACACTTGCTTATGAATCTCTTATGAATTAGCTTTAAAATATTATTAAATAGTATTTATGAATTTATTCTTATTTTATAAAATAGGTGGAATGCAGAGAAAGCTAAGTATTTCTATTGCTTTTATTGCTGGTTCAAAGACTGTTATTTTAGATGAACCAACAGCTGGTGTTGACCCTTATTCTAGACGATCTATTTGGGAACTCCTAATAAAATATAAAAAAGGTATTTCTTATTTTCAAAAAAATTTGTTACATATTATTAAATATTTGGACTAAACAATACAGATTTTAGTAACATGAACTATCAAAAAAGTCAAGTTCAAGTTTTATTCAGTAAAGTAAATCAGCTTTTTAAACATATTCTGAAATTTTAATGGTTTAGCAATGAAAAGAATTTTAAAATGGCATTCTAAATTGAGAAATTCTAAATTTACTAACAGGCAAATGTTCAAAATTAAATTCAATTATACAAGTCAAAGATAAGATAATAATGAGCCAGAAGATATTCTTCAAACATATAATTATTACAAAGTAGAAAAGGGAATTATAAGGCATGTTCAAATGAAAGTGATTCAACGGGCACTGAGACGGATTATATGAAAGTATTAATATTTACCTTTGTTTATGTGAAAGAAGAACATCTTATAGTCACTATTATAGACGCACAGTCCTAAAAAAAAAAATCTCCATCTGCCGCAATACAGGACTCCACTGGAGCATCAATCGTCTAATACCGTCCGCAAAAAAGTCGATTTTCTGCTGCTCTCTGAATCATGCTCGAATGGCGTCCTTAACCTCCTCATCATTGGCGAATCGTCGACCTTTCAGTGCCGCCTTTAAAGGACCAAACACATGAAAATCACATGGTGAGAGGTCCGGGCTATAAGGAGGGTGTGGCAGAACTTGCCACATTTTGGTTATTGCTTCCTGCACCAGTCTCACAACATGTGGCCTAGCATTGTCCTGGAGGAGAATCACCCCATCACTGAGCTTACAAGGACGCTTGTTTTTCACAGCTTGATGCAAGTTCTGCAGTGTCTTGGTGTATGCGATAGCATTAATACGGGTTTTGGGTTCCATAAACTCCAAAAGCAGAGGACCGTCAGAATCAAAGAAATACGCAAGCATAACCTACCCGCCCGAACTTTGCGACTTGAATTTTTTGGGCCGTGGTGACGATGGATGCCTTGTGGATACCTTCCCAGAGGGTTCCCAATAATGGCACCAGGTCTCATCTACCATGATAATCTTCAAAAATGCTTCCCCCTCACGACTGTAACATTCTAGATGATCCAAACAGCAGCCGAAACGCAGCCCTTTGTGCTCTTCTGTGAGCATTCGGGGTACCCACTGACAGCAGACTTTGCCATATCCCAGGCTTTTCACTACAGCATATGCGGAACCAATACTGATGTTGTGATCCTTCGCAAGTGACCGTATGCTGATCTGCCTGTCCTCACGAACTGACTTATCCATGTTTGTCTTCAATTGATTGGTGATGACCACGTTTGCTTGGCCCGGACATGGTTTATCAGCTCTTTCCACATGACCATCATGGAACATTTTGGCCCAACGCACCACGATTGCTTTCGAGACACATGCTTCTCCATAAACATTCAACATCCGAGCAGCGGTGGAATGTCCTCAGCTGTCAGAAACATTATCACCGCTCGTTGGTCAGTTTTGGATGGAAATTTAATAGGAGGGTCCATTGTAACACAAACGAAATACGAGCATAAGCCTAACGTAGCTTCCCACAGCAGTGCTTATTAGAACAAGCAGACAATACGTCAACAATCACCTGTTTGGCTCGTGTCTGTGCACTCAAGTGCTTGGCCCGCTACAGCCCGAATCACTTTCATTTGAACATGCCTTATACAAATAGAAAAGGGAAGGAAAAATTCCGCGACCTGAACTCGAACCAGTGACCATGCCTTTTGCTGGCACCACTCTTACCAATTGAGCAACCGCGGACAGTAAATCGCAAAGCTGTTACAATGTGTCCATATGATAAGACTGGTGCCAGTGAAAGGCATGGTCCCTGGTTCAAGTCCAGGTCGTGAATTTTTCCTTCCCTTTTCTATTTGTGATTATGATATGTTTGAAAAGCTTCTTCCATTTAATTATCTTTTTTTTTTTTTTTTTAGTAGAAAAGGGAAGGAAAATTATTCAGTAGTGGCCAAGGCAGTTGGGGCACAGGTCTTTACTCCCCTTGTGGAATGAGACATGGGATCAAATCTTGCTTTGGACAGGACGTTTGCTTATTCTTTTTATTGCATATTTAGATCTCATTAGTAAATATGGTGCTGGGCTGATTTTTAAAGCATGTTGACAGAAAACTTAGCAGACAGGGTTAAAAAATAGAACAGACTATTCAAAGACCTCACGTTGCCTTTCTGCATTTTTGTATAACATTTTCAGTTGAAGAATATGGATAAATTTAGTATTAATAAACCAGACTATGCATAATATCTTACTTTCTTAATAATTTTGTACCTTTCTCCTCTAGGGAAAACGATAATCCTAACAACTCATTACATGGATGAAGCTGATTTATTAGGAGATCGTATTGCTATTATAGCAAATGGAAAATTGCGTTGTTGTGGCTCTAGTCTTTTTCTGAAAAGCCAGTATGGTAGAGGTTATTATTTAACTGTTGTTAAAGAAGTAGAATCTTCTCCATCAGAATTTGGCAACAGTAGCAGATCAGAGGTAAGTGGGAAGTATTTATTTATTCTCATATTTTTTTGACAGACTTAAAATTTGTTTTTTAAAATTATTTTTCTATATTTATATTTAATGACTTATTTAGGAAGATGAAGGTCTTATATTAGAACAAGAAAGTGTTTGGGTTCTTGGAAATGATTTAAAAGTTGATGGTATTCTAAAGGATTCATATAATAGTGATACAAAATCAGACTATTCTAACAATGATTCAGCTATATCTAGTGGTAAAGTAATATTTATCATGTTCTGTGTTATTTCATTAATAAGTATTTAAAGGATTTAATGCAGCCGATTAATGTAGTGTAGAAATTTTTAAAACCTTTTTCATTGTTTGACATCTCAGATTTTACGTATGAATAGTGACTTTAAAGAGACAGATCAGATTAATTTTTGTCTACATTCTTTTCAGAAAAAACTAGTACGAAAGAAGATACCCCAGTTGGCAAATTAATTAGAAGGCATATTCCTGATGCAAAACTAGTTGAAGATGTTGGCTTGGAAACTACTTATATACTGCCTGTTAAAAACCTTTCAGGAGATGGCCTAGAAAATTTGTTAAAAGATTTAGATAGACAAATGAAATACCTGAAATTGAATAGTTATGGAATATCTGATACTAACTTGGAAGAGGTAAAAGGAATCTTTATAAAAGTGATATGCCATAATGGATAGTGTTTTATATGATGAGGCTTGTTCAGTAAATAAAGACATGTTTGCTAATGATTTTTGGTGTTTATTTTTAAAAGTTACAATTAGCTATAACTCTTTGTAACTCATCTTTGTATGTTACCTTTACTCAAAATGGCATTGGAACTCTTTCAGATGTTGCTAAATGTAGATTGTATAATGGATGCTATAATATCTCCCAACCTAATTTAGTGATAACCTCATTATTTACTTCAGGATAATAAGACTCAGCAGGCTCTTAATTTATTTTGTTTTCTGTGGCATTTTTTGCATTATTGCTGGCCTTTTTAAGTCCAAAAAGCAAAAAATCAGTAGAAAGCATTGGTTTCTAACGTGTCTAGTATCCTACAACATACAAAATGAGGACATAATTTCAAAACAAAGTTAGCAGATTTTATCAGCTGATGCCTTTTTAATTCTCTTACAGAAAAAATAGGCTCTGCTTTGCCATTTATTAGTCTCTTGTTTAGGTTCATACTTGAAGAATCATAATTCAGATGTCATCGTAGTGCATTTAAACAATTCTTCTTTCACTTAATCTTTTTGCTAAAGTTGTAGATCTTTCTTCAGTTCAAACAACTTGTTCGTTACAGGATGTTCATGTTTCTGCAAATTTCTAAATGACATCTCATTTAAAGATATGGTGATTGCATATGGTTTTTTTCAGTTGTAGTGTATAGCATTGTTGGAATGGGATACTCTCATGAATTATGATTAACATCTCCCATATCTAGAATAAGATTCACCAAAATACGAATTCACATTTTTCTGGTTGTCTTTATTTCCTGAAGAACTTGCAAATTATTTTTCAACTGTTATTTTTGTACAAATAAATTGCATGTAAATAAAAATTATGAATTATGTAAATTTAAAAATCTCCTGTAAGTGAAAATAAAAAGTAAAAATGCATATTTATTTTCATGCATATGATTTGAAGATAGCAAAAGTATCAAGTGTGAGAATTCTTATTTTTCATCATGTGGTTTATTTGTACTAGAAAAGAAAGTTGTAATCTTATTAAGATATCAGTGAAATGTGGAATTAGATTTTGATAATAGCTGAAATACTTAATGAAATCTCTATTCGAAAGAATGAGAGTATGTATTTCAAGAAATGTATTTTATTCAGAAAAAAATAACTTTGCTGGATTTTGAGGAGGAGCCCAGCAAAGTTATTTTTTAACTTTTTAACATATTCTGGGCCCATAAATCTTGGTACATTATCCACATCATAAAACTTTAAAATCAATTCCAAAAATGTCCAATTAATTGGACTAGATATGAACTCAAAAATAGATTTTGTAATGCTAAAAAATATGTGGAGTGTTTTGTTCATTTTAATATGTCAGTTTTTAAAATTCCTGACAGGTGTTTTTGAAGGTGGCTAACAGCTTAACACGATCCATAGATGATCTTTCTCAAGGTAAAAGTTAACAAACATTCTTATTATTTTTAAAAAATAGAATCCTGTCTAAGCTTTTCTGAAAATAAATTCAATTGTCATTGAGATACATTATAAGGATTTGAAGGAGTGTCCCCAATAAAAAATTATTGTTTAAACATATTATTATTATTACAGTGGGTGCCACTTAATGTAATCACGGTTAGTGTTATCAATCTGTTATTGTTATCATTTTTGCTTGGTACGGAACGCTTGTATCTAAATACACACTAAATACGCTGTTTATTGTGATCAAAACTTCGGATGTTGTTATCAAATTTTTCCCTAAATATAGTAAAAAATATTTGGATTGGCTCCTGAATTCCACCTCATAATAGCCCACTTTTCATTTCCTCTAAGCCAGTGGGCACTGCTGCCAAAAATTACTGATTGGTATTAGTGTATTCTTATTTTTTGTAATGTTTTACAATCAATATAAAGACTGTTTCACTTATAAAGTTCCTGCAATGCCGCCTCTTCCCCACAATGGTTCTTTTTTCAATTTCAGTTATTGTTATCAATTTGGCTTAATCCCAAAGTGATCACATTAAGTGGCACCCACTTATAAAAAATAATTTCACTTTTATATGAAAGGTAATTTTAAAGGGAGCAAATCATATTTACTGGCTATTCAAATTCATGGAGAATTCATTTTTCAAGAATTCTTTGAAATTATTCTTTTTTATTTGAAAATTATTAGGCTGTTAAACAGGGAACATTAACAAACAAAAGAAAAGCCATGTACACTGGGTCTTGTTGGAGGTATCTTTTAAGTAAAATATTTTATTATTCTTTTTGTATTATAGGAAAAAGAGTTCGTAAACCATTGAAAGGATTAAGCAATTGTTTTCATTGCCGAAAGTTATCTACAGACTCTGTAGATTCACAAATTAAAAGTGGTCCTAGAGGTAAATTTAAATCTTTCGTTATTTAATTTGTGAATTTGTGAAATGATTTTCAAAATTGTAGTTCATCTTTAAAACATTAATACTTTTTCCAATACATTACTAGTACAGAAACTTGAAAAATTTAAAGGTGACTACAAAGGAGTTATGCTTTTGTCCAGCCAGTTTCATGCTCTGATAGCTAAACGCAGTTATACTCGTTTGAGAAATATCAAAGGCTTATTCACAGAAGTAACCTTTTTTTTTTTTTAAAATTTCATCTTTTTAATTTGATTTTATGAGCATCAAATGTTATAAAAATTTTAAATAAATTATTTTAATTGCAGATTATTCTTCCAGCTTTGTTTGTTTGTCTTGCACTTTTATTTACCTTAATCATTCCACCTTTGGGATTCAGGCCACCATTAGAACTTTCTCCATGGCTCTATGGGCCTCCAAATTACATATTTTATAGGTCAGAAAAATTACTTTTATTAATTATGACCTATGATTTTAAATTTCATTTAGTTTGCTGTTTTTTTTAATTTGTTATTTTTTTTTAAACCAGGAATGTTGATTCTCAGGGAAAAGTACCAAAAAGATATGAAGAAGCACTCATACATAAACCATATTTGGGTACACGTTGTATAAATAGCAGTCCAAAGAGGTAATAATGGGACTGTTATTTTAAGTTTATTTTTTAAATGATTTTTAAAATGAAAAATTTTTTAAAATAATGGATTTAAATATTTTAAAAGGCAGTAATGTTAAGTTTTGATGAAGTTGTGTCTTTTATTATAGCATGTTATGTTCTGCTAAATGTGATCCTTTATCATATTTATTTGATAATACAACACTGGGCCATGAAAATTTTGAGGCTTGTGACTGTACATTAGGCACTCCAGTTTGTTCCAAAGAACAAATTGGTCCATCACCACCTATGGCACTGATAGCTACTGAAGATTACTTGGTGAATATGACTGGGAGAGACATATCCAACTGGATTGTAAAAACTGAAGCAAAATACTATAAAAAAAGGTAATGTTCTGCTTTAGATAAATATTACTAAAAAAAAAGATATTCTTGAAGACCTGCCCTAAAGGGTCTTGTATTTTTTTAATAAGTAGACAGACGGATGGACTTTGACAATACTAAGGTGGCAACATTTCAGCTGTGCTGTCTTCAAATAACTAGAAAGAGAGGTTAAAAAGTTGATAATTTATAGGCTACACGGCCTAATCTGCAGCTTGACAGATAACTAAAATATAGAGGTAATGCACAATAATAGTGTGTATGTCCGATCAGTGGTGAGATTGAGTAAATTCGTAAGCTAAAATGGGAGACCATCTCATCTTTTCTTATTACTTGTGTTTTTCCTTCCCTCTTATTTTGGCTTTATCATTTTTCAGCTTATCTACCAGAATAGTCCAGTAACTGTTTCACTGTTTTACACTGGTTGGAATTTTAATAGTGACAGCACTGCAGTAGGTACTCCACGCAATGGAACCAGATAATGCCACCTGGGGGACATGAATTGGAAACTTGAGTGAGAAAAATATGAAAAAAAAAATATAAAAATTATTAAAAATTAAATTGATTTTGCACTTTGACCAAGGGCAATCTTTGTCCAAAACGTCAGCCCTTTTCAGAGTTTTCTCGCTTTGTTTCCGATTAGTCATAATGAACTTAAACACCAACATCCCCAAATGTGGCTTTAAGAAATAACAGAACCAGCAAACCATTCTTCAGTTCTTAGATTAAACAGAACATTCCACCATATTATTCTACCATCAGAGTAATAAAACACCAATTTAGTACTTGTTTCACAAAATATATGCGATCGGTCAAATTCAACTGTGGCAAAATCAATGTTTGTGGACCTCATGCACTCACCTGATCGCAATATCAAACACCTAGAAAAAAATGATGACACAGTAATCAAATACCATGTGTCTCAAAAGTCGCGTGCCATATGAAAACTTTATGAATATTGGCTTTATGTTCACATGGTTTCGCAAGCTTATCGTCATGTTCAAAATGTGCACCATGCACTCAAAGACAATGTCTCACACGATCCAAATTTTCTTCTGTTACGTGTAAAAGTGTAGCTGTTGGGCTTGGGAATATCAGGATGCCGGCGGTGAAATTCATCTGCAGCTTCTCGAGATGTTCTGTGGTGATCTCCACAGAAGTATCAGCTCTACATGTTGCTCCAGTGTCAGCATTATTCCTCTACTTCACTATTTCACCTACAAAATCAAAGCAATCAATTAATCCATTTGGCAAGTGACTTTTGAGACACACGGTATATCTATGACACTTTCCCAATGATTCCCATGAGGAAAATAGACATTTCTCGAAGCTAACACTTATCAACCAGTCAATAACCAAACACCAAGCCTTTGCCTCAATAGATTTCTTAATTAATTAGTTACTCTTATTTATTGTTATCTCCTTTAATGTAGTATTTCTGTCATTAGCTCTATTATTGTTTCTTTTTCACTTGATTTTTATGTAACATTGTTCCCAGCTAATAAGACTATCCCACATTTTAACTTAATGATGTTTACTACATACTGTATCTCGCCATTGATTGGCCATTCACATTGTTATTGTGTTTTACCAGTATTTAAGTCATCTGACAAGCTTGTGATTAGACCATATAGACTATAAATTGTTAACATTTAACCTCTTTCAAAGATGCTCTGATTACATCATAGCTGAAATGAGCATCATCTCAATTAGTCTCTTCAGCCAGATTGCTTTTTTAATCCATTGCAGCATAGGACGGACAGGTGGAGGCTAGCATTGTGCATGTTTGGTATATTCTGGCCACATGACACATCATGGCATTTATCGAAGTTGACCTTGAGTGTTCTTCTTACGATGGTTAGAGTATAGTTTCGTCAAAATCCATCTTTCTGTCAGCTATTCTTCAGAATTATTATTTAAGCAGATTTATTTAATTAAAATTTATTATTTTCTCATTTTTAATCTCACTGCAGATACGGTGGTTATTCTCTTGGTTTGAAGAATCCATTATCTAATGTGAACATGACCCACTTGCATGAATTATTTGACCGTTTCTCTCGAGCAACAAATGTTGGCAGGATTTGGCTTCAGGGAAGCAAGCAAATATTTGGACAGTTTGATGATGGATTGCGCAGCTTAGAAGCATTTGATAACATTAAGGCAAGTTTCTGGAAGTTATGGTGTTGTGTTACTGTACTTTCTTTGTTATAAATGTGAGGTAATTATAATAAGGTTTTCTTAGGTAATACAAGTAATACAGTTTTATTATCATATTGGATGAATTGTTCCATATTAATAAGAAAACTCTGTTGTAATTATTGACTACGAGGGTAGTCCAGAAAGTAATGCACCACAATTTTTTTCTCCATCCCCAACAATGGTACGAATGCGAAACTTGAGATATGCATTCTTTGAAGTTTTCAGAGTGCGCGCGCAAAGTTTACGTTTCTTCCGACAGCGTACGTGCAGCAATTGACAACATGGCGCCTGTAAGTGATGTACATTACAAGCAGCATGTTGTCATTGAATTTCTCACTGCGGAGCAAAAAACGGTTGGAAACATTCACAAACGTTTGTGTAGTTTATAGAGCATCAGCAGTTGACAGAAGAACGGTTAGTCACTGGGCATAGAGGGTGAGGACATCAGAAAGCGGTTCGGTGAGCTCCAAAATTTGCCGCGGTCGGGGCGGCCATCCTCAGCTGATGCCCTCATTCGCCAGGACTAATGCAGAACGACTCAGCAGTTGGCGCTGGAGCTGACAATCAGCAAAAGAAGTGTGGGTAAAAATCATCTGTGCTGTTGATTACACATAAATGTGTTCACGATGGGTTCTGTGCTGTCTTACGGAGGAACACAAAGCTCTGAGAAAAAGCATTTCTTCTGAGTTGCTGCAACGTTTTGAAGCTGAGGGGGAAGCCTTCTTGTCCTGGACAGCTGATGAAACCTGGGTGCACCATTTTGAGCCAGAAACAAAACGACAATCGATGGAATGGTGTCATCCGCACTCTTCACAGAAGAAAAAATTCAAAGCAACTGCTTCTGCTGGTAAGGTCATGATTACTGCGTTTTGGGACTGTGATGGTGTCATACTCATTGATGTGATGCCGAGAGGCAACACCATTAATTCTGAGGCATATGTGATCACATTAACTAAACTCAAGAAGCGCTTCCAGTGACTTGGATGCCATAACAACCCAGCTGATTGTTGGCTTCAACACGATAACACTCGCCCTCACACGAAAGGACGTCAGAAAACATCACGAAATAGGGTTGGACAGTGTTACCCCATCCACCCTACAGCACTGACCTAGTGCCCTCAGACTTTCACTTGTTTGGGCCATTGAAGAATGCCATTCATGAAAGACATTTTGAAGATGACGAAGAGGTGATTCGCACAGTGAAGACATGGCTGCGTGAA
Organism: Rhysida immarginata; assembly: GCA_023313115.1. Taxonomy (NCBI): domain Eukaryota; kingdom Metazoa; phylum Arthropoda; class Chilopoda; order Scolopendromorpha; family Scolopendridae; genus Rhysida; species Rhysida immarginata. The sequence continues at coordinate 3,286,540 of JAHWFO010009480.1, read as the reverse complement.
CAAGAAAAAGATTGTGGTGCATTACTTTCTGGGCTACCTCATATTAAGTTATTTTTTATTCTTGGTGAAAAAAAAAAAAAATCCTTCTCAGATATCATTAATATTGTCATACAGTTTTTCAAATTTTCATGAATTTTCAAATAATATCATAGCTCTTCTCATGATTTTGAGGAGAGAGGGTTGGAACATGAAAATTTCGTTTGGGTGGTAACCGCATCAGTAGCAATGTGATCGGTTTCGGGGTGGGGTACTGTAGCATTCAGCATTATTTAATTGAATTAAAGTTTCACTCAACATAAAGAAATGGATATTTATAAAATTATTACAGTAGTAATTCATAGGTCAACTTATTAAGTGATGCATTTGATTCATTAAATTATTATTAAGAAGATATTTGTTTGCATGAAATGGAATAACTTGTTTAGAAACTAAATTAAACTTGAATTGAGGCTAATTGGTAAATGCCTGTTTTACTTTTCTGCTTCTTTTTTGTGAAATGAACAGCAATTTGAAGTACCTTAAAATAAAACCTTATTTATTTAATGCAGGCCAAGTTAAAATAAAAAAAGAGTAAATTTTCATTTATTTTTTAGGTCTGGTTCAATAATCAAGGATGGGCTTCTTCAGTTGCTTATTTAAATGCCATGAATAATATTCTGCTTCGAACATATTTGTCTAAGGATAAAGACCCAATGAACTATGGAATTACTGTTATTAATCATCCTGTGAATATGACTGGTGATGAGCTTGTTGAGGAAATAATGTAACATTTTTTCTTTTTTAATTTTATACAAAATTAGTCACTTAATATAAACATTTAGATACTTATAATAAATTATGTGAATGGTGATCATTCAGACCATGTAGCGTGCATAACCTATTTTTGTTCACGGTTTCTCCAAAATTAATGATTCAAAATACTGTATATGAAAGCTACTGCTAATATACTGAATGTTTCTATACACCCCCCCCCCCCTTCAATTTGTACATGCAGGCCTTGCCTATTTTGGATTTTGTCTTGTGAAGTTCCTTCTGTCCACTTATATGTGAACTACCGTAATACATGTATAATACTGTATACTAGAGAGGTTTTTGAGAAGGTATTGTGGAGAGGATAAAATAAACAAATAACAATAAACCACTGTACCAAAAATAAACCCATAAAGAAATGGATATTTATAAAATTATTAAGTAGTAATTCTTTAATCAAGTATTCCTGTTTCAAAGTTAACCTCTATCTGCAAGTATTTGATTCTATAAATTATAGAACTATGTCCATCCAGCAAAAGAAAAACTCTGTTAAGATAATGAAATTCAAAATTTCCAATCAAACCGATTTAAATCGATCAAAGCCAAAAAGATAAACTATGAGAAAACGTGAAATAATGAATCTCACTCCCTGGGTGCCATTTATCTTCACTATGCCATTGCATACTTAATGAAATTTTAAAAAAGCATTGTTATATTGACCTTTGATGCTCATGAAAGTTTAGATGCATAGGAAGGTCAGATCTGCCGGAACACATTCCAATACAGGGTTATTATAAATGATTCATTCGATTTCAAACCGCTGTATTTTCCATTACACATAAAAATATAATTGATACATAAAAAGAACCATAAACTCGGCAAGTTTTTCTGACAATCTACAAACCTATGTGCACCCCTCCTGTCACATGGCACACGTCCAATAATCCCTCACTCTCCACTCTTTCAGCGAACACACTTGGTCAACCGGTGCTTTTCCATTTACACAGATAACCAGTGTCCTTAAACTGCCGATACCTCTGTAAGATGCTTTGTTTGCATGGTGATTCTTTTTTGTACTCTCTTCTGAATGCACTAAAATAACAGACGTACATCTCAAATATTCCAACACACACAAACACTTTCCCTATTTTGTCACCATTTTCTAAAGACACTGCACTCGTGCTGCAAACTGGTGTATTATGATGCAAACTTAGTGAGTTTACAGTTCCTTTCATGTATCAATTACATTTAATGTGTAATAATAAACTAACAAAAATGTCTAATCCGGCCCAATCTCGGTTTCCACAACAGGACTATGTTAATAGTTCACTACTTATGGATTTTTTACAAGCTCTATTGCCTCCATCTTCTGATTCCAGTTTTACCCCAACACTAATATTAACTATCCTTATAGTATTCCTTTTAATCCTTCTCCCTTTTTCATTATTCCTACTACTTCAGCCGAGGTGTCTGATGTTGTTTCTTTTTTAAAATCATCTCACATTTCAGATCCACTCTGGTTCTGCCTCAGATATTATAAAGCTTTTCCACTTTCCTGTATTTTCAATCATTCAATCAACCCTGGCAAATATCCATCTGCACATAAGTCACTCCTATATTTAAAAAAGGTGACCCGAGTGTTTACACAAATTACAGACCTATCTCTACATTTACAGTATTCACAAAAATTTTTGAAAAATTATTTTATATACCACTTTCTCACTTTGTTTTCACTAAGGGCCTCATTAACTTTAAGCAGCATGGGTTTGTCCCAAACCAAAGTGTAGATACAGCTTTCTCTTCTTCTCTTCTTCTTCTTTTCTTCAAGGCCCTTACTCCGTTATTAGATTCTTCGGAGGTAGCCCATTTCCTGCATGGGGGGAGAAAAAAAACAAAAATCAGGAAAAATTGATCAAGTTAATATCCCGAGATATTAAGATTATTCAGGGTTCGTTAGAGGAATACTATCATAGAAAGTAGAGTGTGCTTTAGCTAATTTTATTGGGGACATAATACGATGGTATATATTTGAAGTAATTAAAAAAGCCTTAGTTTGGAGGAGGATGTTTCTTTTATGGTTAGATCGGAGATTAGTAATCAGTAGAATCGTGGGGAGTGTGAAGGGGTAGTTTCTTTTTTGAAATCTGTTTTGGAGAATTTTTCGTTGCTGAGAGTGATGGGTGCAGTGGAAGATAATATGGGCTAAATCCTCTCGTTCTGGGTTGCAGTTACAATTGGGGCTGTTTATAAGATTTAATTTGTTTAAGTAGCTTCTGCTAGGGAAGTGACCACTTCTCATCCTGATCAGAAGTGCAGAATTTTTCTTGGAGAGGTAGGGTAGATTCAGGGAAGCTTTGTTTAAGATCTGGAGATGAAGTTTTAAGTGGTAAGCAGCAGTATTATTTTTCCAAGATAAGTTCCACAGCTGCATAAGATTGTTTTTCAACGATTTTTCAATATCACACGAGGGAACTGGGAGGACTATTGTGTCGCCATACCGCCGGCCATGATCAGCCAGGAAGTCAGCCATGACGTTACACTTTATATTTTTGTGGCCAGGGCACCATAAAAAATTTATAACAACTTTATGAGTGAGAAAATTAATGATTTGGGAACAGATAGAAGTGATTGGAGATGCTAAGTAGATACGGCTTGTTTTGAGCTTATTGAGTTCGCTGCAGCCGAAATGGCAACCAACAAGTTTGTTGCAGCTGCATTTATAGATTATTCCAAAGCTTTTGATAACATTTCTATCCCTCTTCTCTTATACAGGGTGATTTACATCGAATGTAAAATACTTAAAGGGGGTATTATAGAGGTTAAGATAAACACAAAACTTCCTATGAACATGGGTTCAAATATGAACGATAACTGAGATATGAACAGAAATAAAAATGCCGCCACCAAGATCAACAAGTTAATAACTCAGATTCTGTAAAGCCTAGATTAATGAAATTTGGAGGAATAACAGAGTACATAAGACTGTGTATACCGTTAAAATTTGATTGAATTCCAACAAGAAGTTTCTGAGTTACACAGTCAAAATTGTAACAAGTGCTAGTTAGTACTCACAAGTGAGCACGTGTTATGATGTTGAATGAGTAACTCGGAAACTTCTTGTTGGAATTCGATCAAATTTTAAAGGTATACACAGTCTTATGTACTCTGTTATTCCTCCAAATTTCATTAATCTAGGCTTTACAGAATCTGAGTTATTAACTTGTTGATCTTGGTGGCGGCATTTTTATTTCTGTTCATATCTCAGTTATCGTTCATATTTGAACCCATGTTCATAGGAAGTTTTGTGTTTATCTTAACCTCTATAATACCCCCTTTAAGTATTTTACATTCGATGTAAATCACCCTGTATAAGCTATCTTCTGTATATAGTATCTATGGACCGTCTCTGCTATGGCTTCTATCTATCTTGTACAGAGGGTAGATTATCGCAGAACGATAATCTGCAGCACTTACTCCTCTGCTATGGCTTACTAACCTTTTAACTGATAGACAATATTATCTAATGCATTCAGGTCAATCTTCGACCTTATTGTTAAGGAATCAAGGTGTCCCACAGGGTTCAGTTCTTTCCCCTCTTCTGTTTAATTTATTTATTAATGATCTACCACTTATTCTTCTATGCTGACGACGCCACTTTTCTATTTTCTGATTCAGATGTCACGCATTTTACGAGGCATGTTTTTTAAGTAAGTACCATTTTGGAATTAAAAAAAGACGTGCAAAGATATCGCAATAATTTTATTTTTACATGAAAGCCTGTACCTTAATCTACTTTTCTACATAATTTCCGTGAATATTGAGGCACTTGTCATAACGTGGCACCAGTTTTTGAATACCCTCCTCATAAAATTCTGTCGCCTGACTTGTTAACCACTGCATCACAAATGTTTTGACTTCGTTATCGTCTTGAAGACGCTGACCACCCAGGTGTTTCTTCAAGTGCAGGAACAAATGGTAGTCGCTGGGCGCCAGATCAGGGCTGTATGGAGGATGATCTAGAGTTTCCCATTTAAAAGATTTGATGAGATCTTTGGTCCGATTAGCCACATGTGGACGGGCATTGTCATGCAGCAAAACGATACCCTTACTCAACTTGCCACGTCTTTTGTTCTGGATTGCACGACGCAGATTGTTCAATGTCTCACAATAAGACGCTGCATTGATTGTCTCATTACGAGGCAGAAACTCCACTGGCAATACTCCTTTTCTGTCCCAAAAAACTGTGCACATGATTTTCCGGGCAGAAATTGTTTGCTTAAACTTCACTTTTTTGGGTGATGATGAATGTCGCCATTCCATGGATTGTTGTTTCGATTCTGGTGTGACGTAGGCCACCCATGTTTCGTCACCAGTAACAATTTGGTCTAAAAAATCTTCACCTTCATTGTGGTACCGCTCAAGGAAAGTCAATGCACTGCCTAAACGTTGGGTTTTGTGCAAATCCGTCAACATTTTTGGAACCCAACGTGAACACAATTTCCGGTAATTCAAGTTCTCGGTCACAATGCGATACAAAACACTACGAGAATATTGAGGAAAGCAGTCACACAATGATGAAATTGTAAAGCATCTGTTTTCTCTCACCTTTTCGTCCACTTTCTGCACCAAATCTTCATTAACGACCGAAGGACGCCCACTCCGTTCTTCATCATGCACATTTGTGCGGCCATCTTTAAATGCTCTCACCCATTTCCTTACCATTCCATCACTCATAATGTTTTGTCCATACACTTCACAGATCTCACGATGAATATCGATCGGTTTTACGCCTTTAGCACTATGAAATCGTATAACAGCCCGTACTTCACAATCGGCGGGACTCACGATTGTCGGAGGCATCTTAAACACTCAGTAAACAATGTATACAATGAAGAATCAGACTGTAATGGCGTCAGTGCGTAGACAAGAGATGTAGTTAACCAGCGCGCATGCGCGGAACGCCGACCGTAGCGCTGCGGCGGCGGAATCGCAAAACGGTACTTACTTAAAAAACATGCCTCGTATATTAAATATTATCTCAGTTCTATTTAACTTTAAGCAATGGAACGACACTAATTCATTAATGGTGAATATAGATAAAACAAATACTGTATAATGTTTTTCTTTCAACATAACAAGCGTAACATTCCTATCACTCCACTGCTCTACTATGGTAATCATCTAATTGCCACTGTTAACTCCTTCAAATACTTAGGAATATTCTTATCTCATGATCTAACATGGAATTTCCATATTAATACACGCATAAAAAAACAAGAGATCATTTCTAGGCCACAATATCTTTCGAATAATATCCCAGGGGTGTAACTAGGGGGGGGGGGGGGGGTTCAGGAGGTTCAGATGAACCCCCCTTTTATTTCCTTGACCTGTTTAAGTTCATTTGTTTTTCTTTGTTTCTACTAAAAAACTATTTTATATTTTATTCCCCCTCTCCTCCCACCGAATCCCCCCTTGTAAAATCCTGGTTACGCCCCTGTATTCTTTTGCTCCTGTACTTTACATAGATTCATTCCTCATTATGTTATGGCAACATCTTCTGGGGATCCACTACTTCTTATGACTTAACACTTATTTTAAGATTGCAAAAATGGATTTTATGGACCCCAACAAAAACTCTGAAAATGGAGTTTGTCACACACTTATTTCAACCTTTAAATATCTTAACCATTTCCCAAATATATATTCTTCAATCCTGTTGTTTCATATATAAAATTATAAATTCTTCTCTAATTATTTCAACCCCTATCATAATTAAATTAAACCAAGATAACACAACTACCATACATATAACGCTAAAAGCATTTTCCTTCCATTAGTAAAACACGACTATTCTTATAGATGTATTTCCCATGAAGGTTTAAAAACCTGGTCTGCCCTTCCCAATGAAGTCAGGTCATTAGTCCCGTACAATCTATTCAGAAAGTCACTAAAACAATATGCTATCACTAATGATAGACTTTAACTCTGACATTTTGAGTTACGTACATTGCTTTACAATTACTTGTTAATTTATGTATATAATTGATTCATGTAATTTTATTGATCTTTGGTCATAGACTTGGCATTGATTTTTTTAAGAATCTGATTGGGAGATTATGTCATTATTAAGAATAGTAATTAAAAACCAATTGTAGTCAATTGATAGACACTAGTAATCGCCACCTATCTTATTGTTATTACTAACAATTAACTGTTTGTAATTTATTTTTTGCTTTTTTTTGTGTAATATCTTATTGTTCTGTTTATTGTAATTTGTTATTACTAAAATTTTATATGTAAAAGAATACCATATTACAGGCTAATTGATAAATAGTGAACATGGAGTATTGTTAAAATAACAAAAAAACAAAATTTACAAAACAAGGAGTTTCTGGGAGTTTTTTGTTATTTTAACAATAGCCCATGTTCACTATTTATCAACAGCCTGTAATAAGTTATTCATTTATCTTGTATACACAGTAAGGGTGTTTACAAGAAGTCCGACCGATCGCGACCAGGCGAAGGCGAATCATGTGATATCTTATCGATTAATCGTGTCTGGCATTGCTGATTTTTTATTCTATCAGAAAGAAGTGGGTTTTTTAAATAAAAATTTGAATTTTACAGAGAAATTGATATTAGATCATTTGATTTATCGTAAGCGGTAGAAATTTTTAGACACAGACAAGGTTTTTTTTAAAAAAATTGAATATCAAATAGACCAGGCACGAAAAATTGATGTTTGATCACATGATTCGTCTTCAACCGGTCGCGATCGGTCGGATGTCTTGTAAACACCCTTATATTTTACTATTTGCATAATTTCTTGAAGTTTATATATGGTTAGCATTTTGGGCCTTCTTTTTATCTGTTTAGTATCATTCAAAAATATTGTCACAAATTTTTTTTTTAATCTCACTCAGCTGATTAATTGGAAAAATCTTGTTTACAAATATTGTTTCTGTATAGTCTGTTATCATTTTCTGAACTTCCATATTAATCATGAATTTACAAATTTCATGTAAGTAAAATTTCTCTTGAATACCACTATACACATAAAATAAACTTAAATAAAACCAGGCAGGATCGTTTTGCTTCATCTGTCACAATACTGATTTCATCTCATAAGTTGGAATAATGCTCTATAGTTCATCCACCCTTACCTTGCACGGGATGTAAACAAAAGCACGTGGTGAAGTGCAATTCTATTGGCTGATTGAGCCTTGCAACTTCCGTGTTCCTGGGCGCACACGAAAATGTAGTTCACAAAAGAAAACGTGAAAACTGACTTAAAACTGTAACAATCAGTTCTGAAAACAACTAAAATCATTAAATGTTATTAATTGGGCTAAAAAAGATAATAAATTACACATAAATTGATCATTTTTTAAAAAAATATATAAAAAAAAATAGAAACTGGAGAAATCGACAACTCTCGTGCCAAACGACAGGACAGAAATCACCATCATGGTATTAAGGGATTAAACATACTCCATGGAAAAGATTAAGATTGTTGTGCAGGAAAGAAAACATGTGTCTGGGGGCCCCAAACACATTTATTTAAGATTTATTCAAAAAATCGACTGTATTTATGAAATTGATATTTATAAAGTCAACGGGATTCATAAAATTCAAAAAGACCAGGGCGGGGCACTAGTCCATATTCTTATCGTAACACATTCCGAGACATACTAAATAAAGTAAATGGCGTTTATATGTCTTACAGCCAAGACTTTTATTTAAGATTTATTTCTCGTGTAATTTATTTAAAAAATCGACGATATTTATGAAATTGTGATATATTTTTCATAAATTATTTTTCATACATAATGTGTATAAAATAAATTTATAAAATAAATATTTTATATAAATGTCTTTCTTGCTATAGCTTTTCATTAAAATAGATACTTTTTCTTTTTAATAAATAGTAAAAAGCCCTAAAGACTTTCAATTGAATCTTTTGAGGGCATAAGGGATTAGTGGATTAAAGGATAGAAAGATAGGGATTCATCTGGCCTTGCCAAGCCATGTGTATCAGGGGGAAGCTAAATTGATTCCTCCAATCACAGGAGCCTGCGCAGGGATACTTGGTGATTTCGTGGTGATTTTTTGTTTACATCCCGCGCAAGGTAAGGGTGGATGAACTATAGTTGTAGAAGGAAGCTGCATGAACACACCCAAAATATTATTCTTTGAGGTTTTGCTGTTCTTGCTACTTAATTGTTTCCTGTTTTTTTGTGGTTATGTAGACACGAGATGGTTTTTCTCTTAAAAAATGTAGGTCGTGTTTCTGCTTAGCAGGAATTATTCCTGCCGACTATGCAGAAAAAATATCTGTAAAAAGGTCATGGTTTTCCCAGTTCTATTTTGACTGAGATAGAAGAGTATGTGGCAAAATATTAATGACCCTTTTATGATTAAAAGAAGCTGATAGCTGATACAATTAAAACATTATTTGTATAATTTTTTATTATTATTTCAGTCGACGTAGTTCGGTCTCTCTCCTGCAAGCAATTTGCATAATTTTTGCCTTATCTTTTGTCCCAGCAAGTTTTGTTCTCTATTTGATTGATGAACGTATATCAAAATTTAAGCATTTGCAATTTGTATCCGGAGTTAAACAAAGTGTCTATTGGATTATTAATTTCCTTTGGGATATGGTAAGATTTTCTTATTTCTGATTTTGTTGAAGTAAATGTACAAATGATATTATGTTTTGGTTTGAAAAAAGAGGCCTAGCCCAACAGGCTCAAATGCAGGGAATGGAAAAGTTAGATGTCAGTGAAGGTGTAGAAATTTCTTTATTTCGTGACAAGTGTTTAGGATTGTGGCTTTCAATAGAGAGGAAGTTTACTTTGATAAAAACAAGCATATAATAAATTTAAATGTTGTTAGTCTTAAGCAGTGGTTTTGCTATGCAGGTTTCATGGGTGTGAGAATTCTATGAAAGTATATTCTAAAAAAAGCTGACTGCATACAGATATTACAGTATATTTATTTCAAGCAGTGGAAAATATAGGGGGGAAGGGGCTAATTTTGATAATTTGCCAATATTTTTAATTTACACTAACTTTTGCTTAGGTTTATATACCACTTTTCATTTACTACTTTAAAAATATATTATATATTATAATTAATAAACTTGGAAATTTGCACTGTACTGCATTTACTAAGCCATAAATTCCTAAATATATTCTTAAATCAAGTGAATTTTCATGTGTTGCAATGAACACCCCCTTCCCCTCCTCCTCCAATTCTTTTCTCTCCCCTTATAGACCTTTTGAAACACACATTTCATCATTAGATGGCAGGAAAGTGCTACTTCTGTCCACCATTATGACATGTTGACTTTTCATCCTTCAAGCTAGCGTGTGTATGGAACTTAAAGGATTTTGGCACTCGCAGCCAACCTTTCTACTTGTAGTGTTTTTAATATAAGTCATGATGGTTTTAGGGTCAGATGGAATAGCCAAGCATGCAGTGGGGTTCGTTCTGTGCCGTGGTAGGATGTTCTGCTATTTTCAATTGTGGCTATGGAAAAAGCAATATTTGTGTTGATCACGCTCCATTAATTTCATGAAAACTGCCCTTGCTTGGTGCCTTATTCTTTATTTTCGTTTCTTAAAAATGATGCCAAATACCTGAAATGGATGGTCAATTAACAGAAAAAAAAAGACTGGATTCAGATGAAGCATGCCTGGCAGCTTTCAATGTAATCTGATAATTGTTACATACACTAGTGAAATATATTAAGGGGAAATAAATATTTTATAGTTTACATTTTGTGTAAAAATGTGCAATAAAGTCGAACAGAACTGTAATTTACAGAAGTGCATCTTCCTACCTTTGAAACGTGTGTAAATATTACGTAATTTAAATTTGAAGAAGAGGCTTTTATAGTTATTAATGTTTCTTAGTAATTTTTCCTCAAGTTAATTACTGTTTTTCTTATGTTATTTGCTCAAGCTGAGTGCTCAAGAGGCTCAGTTCACTCAAATCAACATGTCATAATGGCAGCAGCACAATTTCCGCTAGTAAAGGTCTATACTTTGCCATGGTTTATTTAACTTTTAAATTTTTATTGTCTTTTTTTAAATTTTAAAAACTAATTTTAAATGTCTGTTCTATTTCAGCTAAATTATTCAATCACTGCAATTTTGTGCATATTAATTTTTTTGGCTTTTCGTGAAGAAGCATTTGTTTCAGGCCGTAACTTTTTCCCACTTTGTTGTCTGTTAATATTTTATGGGTAAATATCCCCACTTATTTAATTGTTTTAATTAATTTTTTTTTTAATTTTCAAGATACATAATGTTGAGCACTATTCTAATGTCAATGATGATATAATTACAATTTATTTGCTGTGATTGACCAGTTAAAAATTAAAAAATGAAAATAAATACAAAAATATGAGAAAATACTTAAATGTACATGTACTAACCTTGATGTGCTAACCTTGAATCAATCAAAAGTCAAAACTACTAACGAGTTAAAGTCCATTTAAAAATAGATGAAAAGACTGATAATGTTGAAATCCAGCTTTTTTGATATTACTTTGTAGTTTGAATGTTGAAAAAAGGAACAAGATGAAAAACTTTACCATTGTTATATAGCTGAAACTTAATATTTTCTATAAAAAAAATCATTGAAAAATCAAAAGGTTTTTTTCAATTAAAAACTGAATTAAAAATTAATAGGAATATCTTACCCAATAATAATTAAAATAAATGGCATAGACGTTTTCACGAGCTACCTCTTCCCTTTTTTCAGATGACAAGTACAAAACTGAACCCACCTCCTCTTCACATAATTTAAATTCTTAATTAATATTTATTTTTTTTTTTGTATTTTTTTTTTTTTTAATTTTTATTTTTGAGACAGCAAATAAATTGTAATCCTTTTAGTACAATTTTTGTTAAAGTTTTTTGATCTTAAACTTTTTTTTCATTAGATGGGCTTGCATTCCATTGATGTATCCTGTTTCCTTTGTAATTAATGTACCCAGTGCAGCCTTTGTAGCTCTGGGTTGTGGAAATCTATTTATAGGTATTGTAACAACGGTCACAACTTTCACACTGGAAATTATGAATGATAAAGTAATTTTTTTATTATATAAGAATCTATAAGTAAATATTATTTTATAAGATATAATTTTCTTCTTTTTGAGTGGCAGTTTCATTAAATTTATACTGTAGGTAAATATATACAGTAGTGCTCAAAAAATAGTACACTTTCATGTTTATTGCTATAATACTTTCAAAAATTAAGAACATATAACTAAACTTTGTATACATATTATCTATATAAATATACAAAAGAAAAACTAGAAATAAGGTCACTGTTATTTGTATTTGCGAGGAAACCATTAAACTGCCAAAATACAAAAATCATAAAATAGTACACACGCAAAAAAAAAATCCCAAAAATGAAGTAAATACAATGAAAAAAAAGAGTTAGCAGATCAATATTTTGTTGCAAAACCTTTTGCATCAATAACAGCTTTGTAGCGGGCTGGCATTGAATCAATTAGTTTAGTGATTTTGGCCATTGGAATTTTTTCCCATTCTTTTCATAAAATTTCAAATTTTTCCAGTGAATTTCATGCTTTCTATGACTTGCAGCTGCGGTCTAATTCTTCCCACATATGCTCAATAGGATTTCGTACCTTCTTTGACTTGAACCAGTCTTTGATCACACAAGCGGTATGTTTGGAATCATTGTCTTGCTGATAAATTTATCCACGAGGCATATTTGCTTTGGCAAAAGGAAGCATATGTTGCTCTAAGATATTCTTATATACTATTTTGTCCATTATTCCATCGATCTTTATCAGCAGGCCTACCCCTTTATGACTGAAACAACCCCATACCATAGTGGATCTTCCACCATGTTTAACGGTTGGTAATTGGTATTTTGGATCAAATCTATGGTTTGCAGGACTGCGTACGTACTGGATACCATCAGACCCGAATAGTAAAAACTTTGATTCATCACTAAAAAGCACTTTATTCCATTTTTTGGATGTCCACTTCAAATGATCTTTGGCAAATTTGAGGTGGGCTATCCGGTTCTTCTTGGAGATCAAAGGTTTTTTCACGGGACGTCTGCCAAAGAAATCTGCATCCCTCAGACATCTTTTCGTGGTACTCACACTACGTTAACATTATGGAAGGTTGCCATTTCGTTATTAAGGTCAACTGCAGTTTTCTTCGGGTCAGCCTTAGACAGCCGTATCAAGACTTTATCTTCTCGTGGAGTTGTTGATTTTGGTCGGCCGACCCTGACTTACGAGTTACATATCCTTGCGTGCAAAAACGCTGAAAAATTCTTGCCACCGTGGACTTTGGAACTTGAAATTGCTCCGAAACTGAGGTGTACGAGTTGCCATTGTTGATTGCATCTATAATGTGCTTTTTTATTGAAGATGGCAGATGAACTCGAAGCGACGTTAAATATTGTCAGCAACAGCAAAATGTCAACATCAATATAGAGAATATGAGAAAAATCTACATAAAACTCAGTGTGTACTATTTTATGAACTCACCTCTATCAATAATGGATGAGTCTTCAAATACTAATTAACTCTAAAGAGTTTGAATTTCTTTCAATATTCAAATATTTATGCAGTCTATATATTATTACAAATTCTTTAATTAAAATTCAATACTTTAGAAGTTATAATGATAAAACATAAAGTGTACTATTTTTTGAGCGCTACTATAAATGACAGGTGACATGCAGAGAAGCTACAACAAATTCTTGAAATAACGTCCCATTTATTAGTTATTAACAGTGCTAATAACTTCTAGGTGTACCTAACCATTCAGGGGGAATCACCACCTCGCTGCTGAAACTCTGACATTTGTTGTAGCTTCTCCGCATGTCACCTGGCATCCACAGAGTAGCAAAACCAGCTGCTGAAACTTCACTTTTAACTGCAGAAATCTCAAAAACGGTTCGTGACTTTTTATCTGAAGCATGTTTATATGAATTTTTGTTTTCATCTCGCTGTGGGGAATCACCATTAGAAGTTTGTGACAGGGATTTAGATACACCCTGTATATTTGGAGTATAGTGGTATAGTGTAAAGCCTGTTTCACAATTAGGGTTTGCGTGCGGAAAATGGGCGGATGCGGAGTCCGCAACGCATAGAGAGGTTTTTCCGCAAACTCCGTCATTTCACAAAAAAATAAAGACGCGCGGATTCGGTCCCGCAAGCAGATGGCGGGTGGATTTCTCATATCTAGACAGTCTAGATATTTGGCGAATCCGCGCACGCACTAGCCAATCATAATCGGATGAGCTTTGCACAGTAATCCTGGGAAATTTGAACACAGCAATCGGCTACACTTCGTTCATTGCTGAAGCACATTTGATATCGTAATAATAATATTTTTCCCGATGAATGAAACATCTATATTTACAAATATTCGATATATATTTCGGATAAATTTAAGGCATTTAGATGACATGTTTTTCGGATATAGTATAAGATTTATACTGGATAAAAACATCGATTATTTAATCAACATCGATGGCATCGCTCGGCCCTCGATTAATTACCCTGTCAATGCGACGATAAAGTAACAAAAACAAAAAAATACAATAAATATGTCTACAATAAGTATACAAAATGAAAATTACAGTTGGAAAGCCTAAGCGACCAGTATGTTATTATGAAAAGGAAGTGAAATTATTTTTTTAAAACATCGATATATTCGAAGGGTTGGCGGGAAAAGAGAAAAAGGCTGGGGGTGAGGGGGGGGGGGGGGGCCCATCGAAACCCAATGACCACATGAACTGATCGTGTATATTTGAAAGAACATATACATTGAAGTTTTACCGGAAGTCTCTCTCGTAATTTATCAATACATCGATTTTGTTAGGAAAAACAAAAAATGGCCATTAATTTTAAAGAAAAACATTCGTTTAACGAACGATTAATATACTAGCGTGCCTTTATAACCGCCATTATAAGGGCACTCTAAAATAGACCAATCGGAAGAGACTTCTTGCGGTTGCATATTTAATTGTGAACTGAAAACGGAAACTTCACAACGCCTTCGCAAGGTATGTGGAATGTCACCGCCTGCACCTGTAGCAGATACCGCTACCGTTTGTTCTCGCGTTTTAATTGTGAAACAGGCTTTAGAATGGTGTCTGAACCATCTTTTGGCATGTACAATTAATTTTTATTGAAATTCATTATGGTTGAAAAGTACCAAAAGATACGTTGAATTAAAGATGTATATTCCCAGAAACATTAAATTAAATATTTCATTTCAAGGTACAAGTGGATGTTTATTTTGTTGCTGTCCTACTTAAAATTTTCTTTTTCAAATATAAAAATAAAATACCATAATTTTCGGTATATACTGTAATATGTACCCCTCCGCCGGGTTTGCGAGCGCCGCCCCCGCCCACCATTGTTTTCTTAAATCGTATCTTCGTTGCATTTATAATCAGAATATTAAATAATATTTACATTTTGTAATACATGGTAGTGATTTTTTTTTAACTTTTATTTTTGTTTTCCTGCCTATTATGTGTATACCAAAAATTACAATAATAAAACATGATGTTGAGTACATTAAGCTAAATATTTTGAAATATTAAATGTGTTGAATTACTTTGTATTTAGGAATTACAGAACATTGCAGATATTTTGAAGAATGTATTTTTAATTTTTCCACATTATTGTCTTGGCCGTGGTGTCATGGATATGGCTACTAATCAATTAGCTGTCGATGCATTGGATAAATTAGGTTGTGATTTCTGATTTTTTTTTTTAATATTTTTGTATTGAGCTTTTATTTATACTGTATTGTGCATTTAATAGGATTATGAAGGAGAACTGTCTTTTGTATATAGCTTCTTCTCTCAAACTTATTATGGTTCTAATTATAATACATGCATGAAACTGATTTTTATAAGTTTGCTTGAATTCCTGAAGTTAAGTTTATCCCAACATTGACATTAGTTAAGGATAGGACTTTATCACTCTCGTCCCACCAAATATTTCAAGGCTCAAGAATTGATAATGTTTTCACCTGCCCTATATAACATGTTAACTTATGCAAGATGGAGTTAATTAAACGTATTCTTTTCAGAAGAACAGTTGGTCATGTTTTGAATATTACTTTCTGACCTCTGTAACAAAAACTACTCTTCTACCATCTACCATTCTTTTTTTATATCCATCAAAACCTGATCCTAATTCATTTAAAATTTTTCTAATGTTGGCAGTTTTTATAAGTGAAGCTTTACCTATACAGAAGCTAATTCACCTATCTGTGAACAATTTTTTTGAAGTGCTGTACAGATTTTTGGGTAGTCAACTCTTTATACTTCCTATCATGTGTAGCCCTTTGCTAGTTTTTATCCACTTGCTTGCAAGATGCCACCACATGTACAATTTCTCATGCAAAGTATTCTTATTCATGAAGAATTGAGCATTGCAAATCACAAAATTTTGCAATTTCTAAAGCATCCATCCATAATATAGGGTGTCTGAAAATTTTGGACACTTTACAAAATTAAATTAATAACAAACTATAAGTATTAACAGGGTATTTGAATTATGTCTAACTAACAGAATCTCTACTTTTTTTTCCCCATATAATTTTATACAGGGTGAATACAAAATTCTGAACCCCCCTTTTATTTTTTGAACCGAAGCAGATATGTCAATTTTGATGAATCCAGTGAATAGGAAGTTGTGGGTGGCCTATCCCATGGTGCACTTTTCATCATCCCAAATATGCAAATTAGGACACATTCAAAATTTATCTCAAAAACCGTAAGGGATAGAGAAAAAACCCAATTGCAAACTTGTTCAGCATAAAAAAACAAACAACAAAAAAAAATCATCCAAATCGGACCAACCAATCACCCACAATCACGTGGTGAACTGTTTGTAGCTTACAAACAGTCACACTGCACAAACAAGTTACTTCAAACAGTTTAAAAAAAAAAGTTAATCAACAAAATGCTCGATGTGACGACCGTGGGCACCATAACACAATTGGGCACGGAACCTAACTGACGCCAAAATATTGGCAAGCATGGCTGGTGTCACTCCTCGGCACGCTTCCTGGATTCGTTGAACCAGATCCTCCAGTGAGGCGGGCTGCGTAGCATAAACCTCGTCCTTCAGATATCCCCACAAGAAAAAGTCAAGTGGTATAAAATCAGGGGAGCGGGGTGGCCAACGAACTGTTCCTCCTCGGCCAATCCATTGTTGTCCAAACATCTCACTTAGATGCTCGTGAACGACCAACCCATAATGTGGAGGAGCTCCATCATGCTGAAACCAAGTGCGCTGATAGGAGGCCAATGGCAAATTGTCAATGAAGTCTGTGACTACCATGTTGAGAATTTCAGCCCGGTAGCGTTCTGCAGTCAGTGTTCCATTGTAAAAATACGGTCCAACCACAGTGTCATTGTACAATCCACACAACACATTGATTCTCCACTTGATGAGTTGCTTCTCGCAGACATCGTGGGTTTTTGTCTGCCCAATGATGATGGTTGTGCCTGTTGATAACTCCATCCCTAGTGAACTGGGCTTCATCTGTCCACAACACCTCATGAATGAAGTTTGGATTGTCATCCAGGCAGGTAAGTAACCAGTTGCAGAAGGTGGCCTTAGCAACATAATCCAATGGCAGCAACTCCTGGTGACAATGAATATGGTATGGGTGAAAATGATGTGCGTGTAGAATGTTGAGAACAGTTCTCTGATGGCACCCAACATCTGCAGCAATTGCTCTGCTGCTTGTGTGGGGATTTGCAGCAACTGCAGCCAGAACTAGTGTTGTTGTATCCTTGTCGCCTTGTGCCCTTGGTCGTCCTTGTTCTGCATTAACGTTCCCTGTAGCCTCGAATCTTTGAATAATGTGACGCATTGTTTGACGAGATGGATGGCGTTCGTTAGGGTATCTGTCTCGATACAACCTAACTGCAGCATGTAGGTTTCTCCTTGCCTCTCCGAAGCAGAAGATCATGTTGACCATTTCCGGAACAGTGTAGCTTGCCATCCTGGAATTGTTCTGTCTTCTGTGTGCTGAATCATGCCTTTTATTTCCTTTTCCGCATGAAAGTGAATGTGAGTATGGTAATTTATATTAATATTTTGATTTGCATGCTTTACATGGTGGAAATATCAACATTCAGTTTTCCTCGTGCAGTGTGACTGTTTGTAAGCTACAAACAGTTCACCACGTGATTGTGGGTGATTGGTTGGTCCGATTTGGATGATTTTTATTTTGTTTTGTTTGTTTTTTTATGCTGAACAAGTTTGCAATTGGGTTTTTTTCTCTATCCCTTACGGGTTTTGAGGTAAATTTTGAATGTGTCCTAATTTGCATATTTGGGATGATGAAAAGTGCACCATGGGATAGGCCACCCACAACTTCCTATTCATTGGATTCATCAAAATTGACATATCTGCTTCGGTTCAAAAAATAAAAGGGGGGTTCAGACTTTTGTATTCACCCTGTATACAAAATATCTCCTAGATGGCACTAAGTGCGTCACAAAGTCCTCGGCAGGAGGAATTGAAGAACACATTAGTTTTGTCACCGTACAGCTGCTATTCATTCCATGACTACTCAGATGCTTTCAATACATGGATTGAAATCAACTATCGTTTACACATACTAAGAGCCACCAAGAGATCGCATATTAAAATCTATTAACTTTTGTAGTTATGCTTTAAATTAGTTTAGTTTAGTTATGCTACTCTTTCTAGAATTAATTTTTCTATTTCATTTTGTAAATTGTCCAGCAATTCTCGGACACCTTGTATATTTAAAATTGATTAGAACTTGTGATAGAAAGACAACATGCCTCTCAAAGGAAACACCCTCTTACAAAGTGCACAGCTGACATGGTTCATAAAGTCAAGGCCAGTGTTGAAACTGAGAACCCAAAGAATTATCACAGAAGCTGTTCGGTACTGCAGGTAATGATGAATCACACCATCAAAGAAATTTTGGGACTAGATTGTAGATATAAGGCCAGTGTTCACAAGCCATATCACCAAGCATTAACCAACTGCCAAATTGACTGTATATTTAAGGTGGCCAAGATGGCTGAGGAAAAGGGTAGTTGAGCAATAGAATTAGGAGCTATTCCAATGCAACACAAATGAATTATTGTGCCTTTGGGTTACCATATTCTAACTAGATCGATAACCTCACATATGACACCTTGCACTTTTGGTTTTTCTCCTGAGATGAGATGCTTCACTTTTGCTACTACCTCAGGTATTTGTGCGTTTTGTGTTTTCTTTTTATTGATTACATTGTTGGTTTGAAATGCTTAACCCTTTGTTTTAAACCTTTTTATAAAGTCCGAATAAGAATATTTGTGTCAGAAAGGGCTGTTAACAGCTCTCTAGAAAATGTTCATTTGTTCCTTACCTATCTCTATACATTTCTTTTATACAGGTGAAATCTCGATATAACGAACTTCGAAATAACGAATTTTTCGTTATAAATAATTTTTTCTGGGTCCCGTCTAAATTTTTACAAAAGGCTTTTGTTTGTTACAACGAATAAATTTCACTGGTTCCAAAGAGTTCGTTGATTTCACCTGTAGTAATTATTTACCAGTATATATATGTAGTTCAGTACACTGTAATTTCAAATCGGCTTATATATCTTCAGAAGTTAGTAGCTGTTTATCAGCTGCTCATTTTTAATTTTTATTTATCTGGTTTTAATTTTTATTCTTTTGATTCATTTTTGTCTCAGAGGGGCTTGCAGTTGGTAAGGAACCATTTGCATGGAATTTTTTAGGAAAAAATTTATTTGCTATGTCTCTCCAAGGAGCTGTATGTTTTGCCTTCACTTTGCTTCTTGAATACAATGTATTTAAAAAATTAAAGTAAGCAGGTATTTGATTGTTAAAAAACATTGAAAAATTCATTCCATTCTAAAAATTACATACATGTACATGTTGCAATTATTTCATGAAAAAGATTTTGGCAGCCCAGAGTTGGGAGCATTTGTGTAGAAGATGATGATGATGATGTTGCTAAAGAAAGACAACGCATAACAACTACTGCAAATTCTAATGCTGTTGTTCGAGTGGAAAACTTGACAAAGGTAACAATCATTTAAAAGTTTTTATTATACAGGGTGATTCAAAATCGTGTGTAAAACAATTTAAGGGGGTATTATAGAGGTCAAGGTAAACACAAAAAGCCCTATGAACATGGGTCTGAATTTGAACGATAACTGAAATATGAACAGAAATAAAAATGCCGCCACCAAGATCAACAAGTTAATAACTCAGGTTCTGTAAAGCCTAGATTAATGAAATTTGGAGGAATAACAGGGTACATAAAACTGTGTATACCGTTAAAATTTGATTGAATTCCAACAAGAAGTTTCTGAGCTACTCATTCAACATCATAACACATGTTCACTTGTGAGTACTAATCAGCACTTGTTACAATTTTGACTGCGTAACTCGGAAACTTCTTGATGGAATTCGATCAAATTTTAACGGTATACACAGTCTTATGTACCCTGTTATTCCTCCAACTTTCATTAAACTAGGCTTTACAGAACCTGAGTTATTAACTTGTTGATCTTGGTGGTGGCATTTTTATTTCTGTTCATATCTCAGTTATCTCAGTTATTCGGACCCATGTTCATAGGACTTTTTGTGTTTACCTTGACCTTTATAATACCCTCTTAAATTGTTTTACACGAATTGCCCTGTATTTAGGCAAGAGATGATTCTGGTTTAGCAATAATGAGTATTTTATTTTCAAGCTCTAGTGTGTTGTAATTCATTAATTATATTCATTACTTTTTATTCAGCTTACCTCAGCTTCATTGTCTCTTTATTTGATGAATTATCTGGATTAGTCACCAATAATTTCTTATCACTGATTCAATCTGCTATGTACTTTTAGATATCTAATGTCCTCTCTTGTAATAGCCAATCAGTGTCAATATGCTAACATCACACTTTGATAGGCTTATCTGTGTTGTATATATAAGATGCTAGCTTCCATGAGGATGAAATACTATTGAAATGCATTGCTTTTAATTACCGTAAATCTTCTACTATAATGCGACCCCTTGTATAATGCGACTCCACTTTTTCGGCCCAAAAAATCGGCAAAAATCCTATCCTCTTGTATAATGCGACCCCCATTTTTGACTCCTCGCGAGAAATAAAATGTGCAAACTTATACAGAAAAAAAATCTTTATTTTTAAATAGTCTGGATATTTAATATTCAAAAACCTTCAAAATCTGATTCATCTGTGTCTTCGAACAGGTCTTTCCAACTTCATCGAGGCAGTTTGGAAGTTTATACCCCTACATTGATATGGAAAGCTTTCTCACTTGCACATCGACATAAAAAGACAAGTAATCTTTATTCAGTTTAATATTTTCACTGCATAAGCTTTCTTTTAGGCTTTGGTTCGAGGCAGTTTGGAAGTAGGCCTATTTAGAAGTATCGATGTTTAGGAGAAGTTATTTTCGATGTTGTTAGATGTTGGCGACGAGTAATTCGAATAAACAGTGAATTAATTTATTGTATAATGAACTGGACACTGAATATGCAATGTAATTAATGTATAATATACGGTAATGTTATCAGGACAAAACCTCCTCCGGCCGCAGTCGTCGGAGGGCTGATTTTTATCCTCTTGTATAATACGACCCAGCAAATTTAGATGCTTTTTTAGGCCAAAAATATTCGCATTATAGTAGAAGATTTACGGTAAGTAATCATTATTGCCTAAACCAGGATTGTCTCTTGCCAATTTCTCGAAGCAATACTAGACTCGCCATGGAAATTTTCATTATATTTATCTGTCTTTGTTTTTGACATAAACAAATTAATTAATCAGTTATATAACAGGATGAAAAATGTATAAATTCAGTCTCTCCATGTCTCTGTATCCTTCTTTTTCTCTAGCAGTTGCAAAATAGAAGTTAATTTCATAGCTCAGGATAATAATAATACAGTTGAACCTCGGTAAATCGAATTTCAAGGGAAGAGGAAAATGCTTCGATTTATAGAGGTTTCGAGTTAATGAGGTTAAATAAAATAAAATTCGAATTATTAAGGTTTTGTGTGAGATTTCAGTAACCGTATAGAACACTGATATTTTTCAGGAAGCATACACAGATTCAATAAACGGTACAGTACTTAAAAATGCTTTATTTGTTCATAAAATTAGCTTTGGGTGGTTTAATTTGAAAAACTTTACTGTTTGCAGAAGATTTCATTGAAAAACATTAGTGTTTTTAATCCAAAAGTGGTCCATGATTACATAACAGCTCTTGTATTGTTAGAGTCCATATCACACGAACTGGTACACCACAACAATCACTGTAATTAATGACACCTTACCAGGTCTAAGCACTTCACTGAAACAAAGGGAGGGAAGAAAGGAAGATTTTAAGTTTAGTCACGTGTCATTATCACGTTTAGACATATGTCACGCATACGTATGAGCTGTTGACGATTCGATTTATAGAGGTCTGGATTGAGAAAATTCAATTTTTTGGAGGTTCGTTGATCTTTAACTTCGATTTATAGAGCTCTGTTTGCCAGAATTCGAATTACAGAGGCTACTTTTATTTGATTTCCTCCTAAAAAATTCGATTTATCCATTGTTTTTACTTCAAATTATCGAGGTTTTTGCCTCTGAGCGGAAAGGAGTAGACAAATATTTCTAATTATAAAGGTTTTCGATTTATTGAGGTTCTACTGTAATAATAATAATAATAATAATAATAATAATAATAATAATAATAACGGAAAATAATTGGATGAATTAATATGTAGATTGAATAGAAACCTTAAGGCAGATTACAAAGAAAGTGTATATTCCAAGGAAAGGCAGCAATTCCAATGATATCTATATTAAATGATATCCATCAGTTATTGGAACTGTTAACAGTGATTTTAGAATCAAATCACAAGTGGCTGTTCATCTAACAGAAGTAAAGAAAGGATCAAACCTATTAAGAAGTAGTCAGAAAAAGAGCTGAGAGCTGCACTTGCTATTAAAAAATATTATTTGTAAAACAAGTAAAGACTATCTCTGATACTGGAGGCGAGGGTAAAATAATTAGGAAGTGGTATGTGACTTAATTAAAGAAGATATCTACAAATTTTCTTTTTTTTTTTTTTTTTTTAATTTATTTAAGAGTGGTCATATTACAACCTGTGACAATAAAGTTCGGTGAATGACGTCAAATTGCTAACGGTCGTAAGAGTGCACCATCGTCGTATCCTGCCCCAGACAGGTCGAGACATGTTTAAACAAATTTGAGAGACTCAGCGCTGCGAGTGTGTTTATTGTGTTTAAACAGGACATTGAAGAGAGAAGGCGTAGTACGCGCGGTCGAAACCCAAAATGGATCAGCGAACGAAAGAGACTCATAAAATGATGACAACAGTTTACAAAGAAAGTGTTATTACTTTGAAGTGTGTTTATGAGTGGTTTAAACTGTTCCGAGGAGGCCGGAACACCGTAGAAGACACTCAACGTAATGTTACGACCCAACTGAAGGCTATCCCTAAAAACGACTACGCCAGGAGTTTCCAGGACTTGTACAGGCGTTCCCAGAAGTGCATTACCATCGACGGGGATTACTTTGAAGGATAGTAACTGTTGTTTCATGTAAGCGAGTAATCCACTCTCAATATGCCATCATTCACCGAACTTTATTGTCACAGGTTGTATATGTTCTGAAGAGCAAAGCTTGTAAATAACTCAATATCAAGGAATTTATTAAAATTTAAATAAATCAAACTCCATATCAGATGCTCCAAACAAAATATATACTGAAATTATATATACGTAAATTTTTTTTGATATACTGTATTGGTGGGAAATTCGCTGTTCACTCTCAAATTTTTATATTTCGAAAAGTTATCTCCATAATAGGCGATTAATTATAAAGAGCTGTACAAATTTCAACCATTTATATCCACTTAAAATACTAGTTTATATGAAACTCAAGTGCTAGAGAGTTCCCAGATCCCAGACAATTCAATCAGAGCACTCAGCTTTTCTGATTAGCTGCCTGCTGCCATTTTCAAGTGAGTAATCCCTCTCGCATTGAGGAAGAGTCTTGTGGACAAGGCATGCAGGCCAGTGTCAGTAGTGAGAGGAAGCGCCACACAGAAACTCCCAGGTGAGGTGAGAATTTTTCTGGTGTTTTGCGAGCTCTCTTGTATGGTTGTTGTGCATGCAGCATTATTGCAAACATGCACCTTTCAAGAAAGTGGAAAGGAATATAGATGTTGGCCTTTATTAAAAACAGCTGTCATTGCTTTGTCCAATGAGAAAATAGATTATGAGGATAGTAATCTGAAAGACCATCAATATCAATAAAGAAAACAATGATTATTCTAAAAAAAAAAATGTAATCACAGAAGCTTGCAAAATGTTGTTGTTTGAAAATGTAAATGTTATTTTTAACTTGCTTTTTTCTTCTTCTTTTGTTTATTTATTGTGCTTAATTCTTTCATTAAGGTTTATAGTTCTGGTGTATGTGCTTCTTGTAAATGTGGAATTAAATCACGAAGGAAAAATATCATAGCTGTGAGAAGTTTGTGCTTCGAAGTGCAGGCAGGAGAATGTTTTGGGTTGCTTGGCATTAATGGAGCAGGAAAGACTTCGACCTTTAAAATGTTGACTGGAGACACATCAGTCAGTAGAGGCAATGCCGTTCTTTGTGGTCACAAGTATGCATGTTAATCTACTTAAAATGCATGTTAAGCTATTTAAATCATATGTCAATATAAATATAATTTGTAAATTTTGAATTTCAGTATTTTGACAGAAATGAACGAAGTTCGTAAGAATGTAGGATATTGCCCGCAGTTCGATGCCTTGCACAATTTACTAACAGGCCGAGAACACCTAGTATTATTTGCTCGATTAAGAGGCATCCCATCTTATGATATTAATAGGGTACATTGCTTTTTTATCTAATGCCATATTTGTTACATTTAATAAACTATGATTTTTCATAAGATAAGGATTGTTTGAATAATCATGTACATATTGTTTTCTTTATCCATTATAGACAGTTAACAATGTCCTTCAAAAGCTAGGATTAACCCATCTTTCAGATAAGTTGGTACACACATATTCTGGTGGCAATAAACGTAAACTCTCGACTGCTATAGCACTTATTGGAGAACCTCAGATTATTTTTTTGGTAATAATTATATACAGAAACGTTTTAATCAATAAAAACGTACTTACGATGTTCTGGCTATATTGTACTGGGAAAGAGAGTTTTTTTTTTTTTTCAGATTTCCAATAGTAATAACATAATCGTCATTTTGCAGGATGAACCAACTACAGGAATGGACCCAAAATCCAAACGATTCTTATGGAATTGCATTTTGGATTTGACCAAAGAAGGAAAAAGTATTATTTTAACTTCACATAGGTTTGAGCCTTCATTCATTATAAAGTTATTAGGTTTTAGAAATGTATAAAAATAAGACCATTCTTAATTAAAATCTACTTCTTTATATTTAGACTTGCTTAATACATCTTAAAAGTGCTTTAAATATATTAATTTTCATTTTAAAACAATGATGTTAAAATTGCAAGACATCATTAGTAGATATGAAAGCATCAACTGATATAAGCAGTAGTGGAGGATTTAATTGAACAGGTGCTCTTAGCAGAATTTGTCTCAAAATAAATGAGACATTAATAGCAAGGTTTTAGTCATGAAACCAAGACATCAGATTTGACATTTTATAATACAAGCAATTCTGACTTGAAAAAAAATGGAAGTTGATTGATTTTCGTTAATGATTGGCTGTCATTCAGTCTCCATTGTATAGTGAGATATGTCAATCATGACAACTAGTAGTGTACAGTGTAGACAACAGTGACTATACAAGGTGGTCGAAAAGTCTATATACCTCTTAATGATAACTATCATAGAATTTAAAAATTTGTTAATGTTAACAAATAGGAAGTTGTGGGTGGGCTATCTGTTCATAGCCTTACGATGACCTGATTATGCAAATAAAAAAATGGAAAGTAAAAAATTGTGTTAAGGTTGGATTATCAACTGCAAAACCACCTCATATTCATAAACTAAATTTATCTCATAAATTGTAATAGATAGGGACCAACTTACAATTACAAGCTTGTTCTGCATTCAATTATGAACACAATTTTTAAAAAATGCATTATATTTATGAATAGATCACTCAAAATTGAAGTTGGGGGTTGGCATTTATGTAACAAAATTGAAAATACAGAGCCTACTCAGCAAGCTAAAACTAATTAAGAATGTGCTCAAAATGTCTCCAGTTGACGTATGTTGGATGGAATTCCTAACAGCCTTTAGAGTTCAGCAGAACTCTCAAGCAGCAATGTGTCCATTTCATTTTTGAGTGAACTATTCATCCGATTATGATGTGGTTTTTTTTAAATGTATACATAATTGAAGGCAGAACAAATTTGTAATTTGAAATTGGTCCCTATCTGTTACGGTTTGAGATAAGTTTGCTTATATCCTAATTTGCGTAGTCAAGTTATTGGAAGATCACTAACAGATAGTCTATCCCCAAAATCCTATTTGCCAGAGTTAACAGATTTTTAAATTTTACGATAGTTATCAAGTAATTTGAGAGGTATCGATTTTTCGACCATCCTGTATAAATCTACAGTCGCTTTCATGTTTCGGTCATTTTTGTTATTTTTGAATCTGTACTTCATAATTTTTTATGCAAGATATTTGTCACTTGCTTATATTTAAGATGTTGAAATAAAAATTAATTTATTTTCACAGGAATCCAAAACAAACCAGTTTTTCCACAATAAGTTAATACGAATACACATTTTTCAGCCATCATATGGCCATCTTTCAGCTTAACTAAAATTTACAAACTAAGCAGGCATAATTTTTAAACAGTCGGTAGAAGAAACCGTAATAACATCAGGCAAATTCCTGATGAAAACCATACAGGCATTTAAATATTTTCACAACGCTTATATCACTTTAGGCTATTTGGGTCATGTTTGGTGGATGAAATCTTGTGATCAATATTTCAACCCCTTCCACTAGTCCGATCTTGCTGAAATTTTGTACACATACGTAAAGTTGGTGACAATGCATAAATCTAAAAATAAAGTTCAAAAAATCCAAAGGGGGGGGGGGGATTAATATGAAATAGAATTGGCTTATGTTTGTTTGTTTGCTCAAGAGATGGTGCTATGTGTACCTAATTTTGACATAAGCATTGTTTTTTGAAAAAAAAAATTTTCTTCACTTGTTTTTACAAGAATATTGCTGGTTAAATTTATGCAAGCATTTAATTAATGTTTTTGGTATGTTTTTCTCTCTCTGAAAATGAATTTTTTTTGTTTTAATTGGTGTCCTACTTAACTGACGACGACTAAAAATTTTTATAACAGTTTCCAGTATTTTCAGTATGCACATTTGTTTCTTTCTCTTATCCTTATTATTTAGCATGGAAGAATGTGAAGCTTTATGTAGTAGACTTGCAATTATGGTTAATGGCCAATTTAAATGTCTTGGAAGCATTCAGCATCTAAAAAATAAGTATGTTATATAGCTTTAATTTTCATTCTTCATTTGAAAATTTAAACTGTGAAAGCAATAAAATTTACAGCTGGGGGAGAAAAATTCTTAGTGATTCCTGTTTTGTTTTTTAGATATGGTAGCGGCTATTTGGTTACAGCTCGTATCAACTTAAAAGTTGCAACTGTGGACCAATTTATTAATTATTTTCAGCTTGAATTTCCATCTGCTCTCTTGACAGAACAACATCACAATCAGGTTCAGTTTCAGATCTCTCAAAAAGATCTGCAGCTTTCCTTTTTGTTTAACAGAATGGAATTTTATCGTAACATTGTAGGAATTGAAGATTATTCAATTACTCAGACAACACTTGATCAGGTATTAAGCATAGATTACAGTTGTGCAGTAAGGCTTAGCCTCATTTTAATATTTGTCTAAATAAATGCCCTCTCCTATTGAAATTTTAATCCTTAATAAGAATGGGCTTTCATTTAATTCAAAATGCATTTTGTTAAACTTCAACTCTTACTATATCAGTTCTTTATTGCCATGATATTCTGGTTATTGATGTGAACATTTGATACATATATATTTAAAAAAAAAAAAACAAACTCTGCTGAATAGAGAATTTGAACCAGAACATGCTGCATTTAAGCTGGTATATATTAGACTTGCTGAATTTCCACTTGTATGGGACAAATTGTCCTTTAGATGTGGCTTTAATGGATAGAGGAAATTTGCCATCATGAACTAGATTTTGAAAGCATGCAAATACACAGGAGATGGACACTTAATTTATATGGCATTGACTAGACTGTTCAATGATATGCACTGTGTAATGCAGTAGTATAACAGCTCAAGCATCATGTGTCATTTCCCTTGTCTGCAAGCTGTCTTCTTCAGGGTATGTTTATTTGCCATCAATTTCTATGATACACAGGCATTAGACATTGGGGTGCTGTGGATCAGGATTCACGATCTCGGATTAATTAAGATTCATTTTACTGCAGCATGATGGCTGTATCATTGTTTTGTGACTTCATAATGCATATTACATGGAGATGTGCATTTTGCGACATCATACTGGTCCGATGCTGAGTTAATTGGTTTAGGGTTCCATTGCATTAGTTAATGCACACAGCCTCTTCTTTTGCCTAACTAAGGGTGTGTCTAAAAAGTCCGACCGATCGCGACCAGTCAAAGCTCGTCACAAAGCTCGTTTTGGAGCCACCAGTGACTGATTCGAAATTTCGACTATGTCCGATCGACGCGGGAACGATGCAGGCATACGTAACTGGCTTTATTCATTTTAAATTTTCTCCCGATTCGGACGACCCTCAATTCATAAAGTAACGACCGGTCGCGATGAGCGTTTTCATAACAAGACCGGTCGCGGTCGGCTGCCTCGGTGAGTAGAATCAAAATGGCAGAGAAAAGTAGAAAATTCAAGTGTTCGAGTGCCCGATACGTAATAAATGTATTTTGGAGAAAGGAGATGGCGAAATATGATGAGGAATCTTGCTGCAACACAACGCCATTTTGAAGTAAAATGCTCATGACCGCGCTGTCCATGAACGAACAAACGGAAGCAAACTGCTGCCAATTGTACCACGTAACTGTTGGCGACCGGTCAGACTTTTTAGACACACCCTAAATGAATATGTATAGGACGTGGTTGCAACCTGCCAGATTCTTCCATCCATTACCATTGAGGGACTCTGAATATGCATAGAAGTCTGGCAGGACATTCTGCAGAGAAATTTTAACTCTCTTTTATTCAGTGCCATGCTGATATAGAGGCCTGGTTAGGTTAGGTGACCTTCAAAAGGTACAGTACTGAGTTCTTGTCTAAAAACACCTGTGCAGCTCTGTAACTCTAATAAACTTACCTCTACTGACAAAGTAATCAATCTGTGACATAAATTTAATCTGAATAGCTCTCACTTTTCTTGATGTTGCAGTTTTCCACAAAAATGCATTTTAAAATGTACTATATTTCATAAATTTTATAAGCTAATTCATAGCCTCAATCTTCATTGTTACTATCCTTTTGTCTCTCTATGTTGATAGAGAAACTCGCGTGACTACTTTCTAAAGAGTTCACTTCATTCACGTGAGTTTCTCTACTGATAGTAATAGACAGACTATAGGTATATATACAGTATATTGTCTGGAGGATATACACTGACTTGTCCTTTTAATAGGAAGAATTAAATTTTCGTTTTGCATCCAATACAGCTCGAACGCATCATGGTATTGATTCCACGAGGTGTTGTAAACATTCTAATGAAAGACAAGTGCATCATCTAACTCTTGTCAATTTGATGGTTAAAGCATATTGTGAATCACCCTCTCCAGCTCAAACCATAAACATTATCCAAGGTTGAGATCTGGTGATTGTGCAGGCCACTGTAGCAATGTGAATTTTCTATCATGTTCCACAATCCATTTTTTGTAACTTTGAGAACCATTTTCCTGCTGAGAGATGCTATGTTTAGAGGGATAAAGTGAATCCATGAATGGACAGGCACGGGCGACAACCATGTTGAGATATGCTATGTTGTTGAGGATTGTTCTACAGGTATAAGGTGATCTGACTTGTACCATGGATACATTCTCCACACCGTAATACTGCCACTACCAGCCTGCACGTATGACACACATTATTTTCACCAAATCCTGATCCTCCCATCTGCATGAGCAAGAGAAATTATGATTCATCTGACCATGTAACACATTTCCAATTCTCAGGTGTCAAATTACATTGTTCCTTGGCCTACAGAAAGCATGCTTTCTTGTTTACTTATTGCTATTTTTTATCAGCGAGCAGTGCTATTTGAGATAGCCATCTGCTGCTATAATGGAGTCGAATAAGATATTTCTGTGCTTTGTGTTCTGAGATGCTTCTCATTGTACAAACATTGAAAACTACAGTTACTTGATTAACTGTGGCTCTTTATTCATCTGTCATGAATCATCCTTTTTCACCCACTGTGGTTTCAGGCATTGTTTTTCTTACCCCCCATTAATTGTACATCTTTGATATTGTTGCACGTGAATGTCATAGAAGATTGCCTGTTTGCTTAATCCAACCCTTCAGCCATCCAAATTCATTCCATGAACATTCACCCATGCCATTTCACAGTTATTTCATTTGCTATCCACGTGAGCCTTACATTTTTTGTGGAAGAAACCAGTTTCGAGATTGGGTGTTTTTATTAAATTGGTCAGTGTATCCAATAAAATTAAAATTGGTCAGTGATCTTCTAATTAAAATTTCTAAAATTTAATACTTCACAATAACTGTTAAAAATACCTGATTATGTTGGTTTCATATATTGGAATTTAACAACAAACTATTTTTAGGTGTTTGTTAATTTTGCTAAACATCAGAAAGAAAATGCGGAGGAAATTTCAGCTACTCCTATTTCACAGCGATTCATCCGTGTACCAAAATCCATGCTGGCTCATGAGAAAAATGGAAGAGGTAAGTTTTTGCTTAATATATTTCATGTTTTCAGTTGAATCTTAACATGTATGATGCTCATGAAATATACGAGGGGAGTTCAATAAGTAATGAAACACATTTTTTTCTGAAAAAGGGGGTTGTTTTATTCAGCATTCAAATACACCATGTTATTCCCCAATCTTTTAGCTACACAACACTATTTTTCAACGTAATCTCCATTCAATGCTACGGCTTTACGCCACCTTGAAGTGAGGGCCTGTACACCTGCACTGTACCATTCCACTGGTTGATGTCGGAGCCAACGTCGTGCTGCATCAATAACTGCTTCATCATCCGCGTAGTGCGTCCCACGGATTGCGTTCTTCATTGGACCAAACAGATGAAAATCCGTCGATCTGCTTGAATGAGAGTGTTCGCATGTTCCGACATTGCAGGAGTTAGAGCTGTGCACGGCCGGCCAGCTCGCGGGAGATCAGACAGTTTTGCTTGACCTTGCGGCGATGATGACACACGCTTTGCCCAATGACTCACCATGCTTTTGTCCACTGCCAGATCACCGTAGACATTCTGCAAGTGCCTATGAATATCTGAGATGCCCTGGTTTTCCGCCAAAAGAAACTCAATCACTGCCCGTTGTTTGGAACGCACCTACATTGTAGACGCCGCTTTAACAGCTCACTATAGCGCTGTCACATATCGGACGTCAATGAAACTTTACAAGACAAAGCAGAAATGTTTGAAAATGTTCCACAAGAAATGTCCAGTTTTTTCAACCAAAATTGGCCGAGAAAAAAAATGTGTTGCATTACTTATTGAACTCCCCTTGTAGAAGTCCAAAAATGAGGAAGTATCACAGCTTTAGAAAAGCTAGGTTAGTAGGGAGTGTGGTCCTCCTGACTGCTAAGCAAGCTTTGCAATGAGCCTTCATGCTATTTACAAGGTTGCTAAGGAGATTTTCAGGTACCTATTCTACCGAAGTACAGGGGCTGGACAAAATAATATAAACACCTTTGATTTGATTGTAGATGTTTTGTCGAATATCTAGAAAAACACTTGTTAATAATGAAACTTCAGGGGTGTAAAGGCCATGTTACACCTCATATATTTCAGCAAAGGTTTTATCTCGAAGACAAATAGGGAACCAACAACAAATTGAACAAGAAAATAATGTTTGGGCCTGTAAAAAATAATGCTTGAAATGTGTTATAGCTGTAGCATATGATTAAGAGGCTTCTTTTACTTTTGTGTTCATTTGGATGAGAATAGCAAGTATATTCATGGAGATATAAAGGTTCTTTAAAAAAATTGAATTTTTTTTGTAACTTTTTTTTGTTTATAACATGCAGGGTTTTCAACCCAATGCAATGGCATTTTAAGGAAACTTGACAAACTACAGAAGAGACAACGCCTTGCAATCAGAATATAAAAATAATAAATATTTGATGAAATATAAGCATTTTTACTTTAAAATGTTTAACTGCGCATGCACAAACGTTACCGAAATTCCTTTGCATAATTTATTAGCCAAGTGTATAGAGCTACATTTATTTAAAGCCCAAGCAAATATCATGAAAATTCAGAAAGATATCGCCGATAGAATGAGTTGAATTTCAGTTGCTCTCAGAAATAAACAAAACAATAAGGGGTTTTCTCCAAATTTTTATTTTTGGACTGGACACCAATAGCAACTTCTTCTCCTTACACTGATAAGAAGTCAATATGCCGTAGGCCCGCCTTTTACTCTTATGACCCTAAAGTTTGGCTAAAACTCAGTTAATATTATTATATACTGATTGCAGGATGTTTTCTCTACTGTAGTTTGTCAAGTTTCCTGAAAATAGCATTGCATTGAGTTGAAAACCCTGCATGTTATAAACAAAATACTTATGATTTTTTGAATATACTTGCTATTCTCATAAAAATGAATACGGATAAGTAAAAGAAGCCTCATATGCTATAGATACAACACATATAACATGCTCTTTACACCCCTGAAGTTTCAGGATAATTCATCAAGTATTTTCCTAGATATTCAACAGAATGTCTAAAATCAAAGGTGTTCATATTATTTTGCCCAACCCCTGTATATCTTAGTCCTTATAGTGTTCTAGGAAGGGGTTGATATCTTGCTGTTGTTCCCAAAGCATCCTATGAGATTAATGTCTGGAGATCATGGCATTCACTTAGTAGCCTCAAGAGATACCACTACAAGCCCAACCATATGTGGATGGATATTATCATCCATAAAAAGGAACTTGGGGCTGATAGCTCACACTAAATTCTTTACTTAGCATTCCGAGGTCTCATTCCTTCATTTTAGTTGTCAGAAGTATCTTCAGGAAGTCACTATCAGATGAAATGATGGAAGAAATCAGAGCAGCGTATCTTTTAAGCGAGGTATTAATCAACCTTTTATCTTGTGGTTGTTTACTGTAAGTTAACCTGTATCTTCTCTGAACAGTGGTCAGTGATTTTGATTCTGCAAGCCATATTGCACACTGTGCTTTCTCTGTGGTAGGCGCCATCTTTTGTTCTGTCAATGTCAGTGCCTCCTATAAGCAGTTTCTGCACTAAACAAATATATCAGAAAAAACTTTTGGAGCTTATTTTTAACATCCCGAAATTATATGAGATCATGTTATTACATTCAAAAGTTATTAAATGTTGTTATGGTATAAGTCTTCTATGGACACACTGTATAACATTAAAAAATCTTTTTTCTCATTTGTTTGAGGTTTTTGCATTTAAATTTCTGACATTTTGTTAATTATTTCAAAGATTAGCAGTGTTGTTAATCTTAATGATATTTCAAAGCCTAGTGTCACTTATTTTCATGCTCTTTTCATTATACAGGGCAAGTCAAAAGTCTGTTACCCCCTTCCTATCTTGGATACCAATGTAGCTAGTCAAATTCCAATACAGGGAATGAATAGGAACTTGAGGGTGCTCTATCTGATGGAGCACCTTTCATCATCTCAAATATGCAAATTAAGACACATCCAAATTTTATCTCGAAAACCGTAAGAGATACACAAAAAATTCCAATTGCACATTTGTTCAACAGCAAATTCCAAACAGTTCACCAAAATCCGATGAGATGGAAAGATTTACTTTGTATCAGATGACTGTTTGTAAGCAACAAATAGTAGAAGAGCCAATTGTCCTGTTGCAGAGTTTGCAATGAGGATTGTGGGTGATCTGCTCATCGGATTTTGGTGAACTGTTTGGAATTTGCTGTTGAACAAATGTGCAATTGGAATTTTATGTGTATCTCTTACGGTTTTCGAGATAGAATTTGGATGTGTCCTAATTTGCATTTTTGAGATGATGAAAGGTGGTCCATCAGATAGAGCACCTCAAGTTCTATTCATTCTCTGTATTGGAATTTGCATAACTACATTGGTATCCAAGATAGGAAGGGGGTAACAGACTTTTGACTTACCCTGTATAATTGCTTAAATATCTAACAATATGACAATCTTAAACAAACACAATAATTGATGAACAGTTATTTAATGAAAGTGGCATGGATAGGGTTATTAGTAAATATAAATTAATTTAAATTTACCAAATTCTTACATGTAAATTTTATTAAATCATCTGGCATTGATATTTTTCATTTTTAAACCACTTCATGTTAGTTCCTGAATTTTTTATTTTTACATTTAAGTACTCTATGGAGATCAATATTGGTAATGCTGATGGAGTGGTTCAGTCCTAGGCAGTCATAGATGTTATTTTAGGGTCTACTTAAAAGTAAAAATAGTGACTAATAAATCATTGAAATTGTGTTTAATTGTATAATGTGTGCCTTGATTGTTCAATTACCTGCATTATTTGAAGGAAAATGTGGTAAATTTGGTCCATGATGTGGAAAATCATGAAATGGAGATAGGATCTACTTACACCTGAATAGAAAGTATTAAAATTTTTTGCATATATCTCTTATAAGATATGCTTTCCAATTTGAAAGATCCAGTTTGAATACTGAAAAATTTTCTAAATTTTAGTCCAGTGCTACACTGACATTAGCATTTCATCAGCTTCCTTTGAAAACCTTGGAAG
The DNA here is from genome assembly GCA_023313115.1 of Rhysida immarginata. Classification (NCBI taxonomy): domain Eukaryota; kingdom Metazoa; phylum Arthropoda; class Chilopoda; order Scolopendromorpha; family Scolopendridae; genus Rhysida; species Rhysida immarginata. Next base: position 3,251,687 of record JAHWFO010009480.1, on the reverse strand, counting down.
TCAAAAAGGATTTGTGCATGCCAATGGATTCAGAATTGGTGCTTCTATAAATTGGTAAAAAAGCTTGTTTGTCTATACAATAAATACAAGCCTTATAAGACTGAACAAATTAGTTGCAAAATGCAGTTTATCTATATCCTGGAAAAAAAACAAAAAAAAAACAACAACAACAAAAAAAAAAACATGATATGAGATATACAAGGTTTACAAAGTAAGCCGAGCCATGATTTGTTTCCTTCCTTTATTCCAATAAACTCTTCATCTGCTTTGATAAGGAAATTATTAGCACAAAAAAGTTCATATTGCTGAGATCATGAATTAAGTTACTGTATTGATTTCACCTAGTAAGAGTTACAAAGAAACTGAGTGCCATTTTTATGTAATGAAAATGAAGCTCCTGGTCTGAAGTGATGGCTTTCCAGTAAATTCATTCTCCCAATTTACATTCAAAAATTTAAAATAAGCAGTGACAAACAAATCAATAGTGAATGTTTATCTCAAATTTTTTTAAAGGTCTAATTTTATGATTTTAAATCATAATATTTAAGAGATCACTTATGGTAATTAAAATGATCAAATTATTTTCTGTTTCTTCTTAAGATTTTCTGTTTCCCCGTTGTTTTTATTAACATGTTATTGAATTTAAAGATTAAACTTTTAAATCACAATATAAATGTTTTGCTAGAATATGTAAGCATGGCTGTGGCATCTATGTTGTGCTGTAAAACAAAATTACTTTTTTATTTTTTCATTATTGTTTTTTGTGAATGTTGTTGCTCATTGTGTAGAAATTGGCATTCTGTTGTTTATGCTAATCGTGTTTGCATGTTTATATTTGGAAGACACTTATAAAATCCTAATCAACCTTTAAGAATTTATGGATCTCATACAGGGAATCTCACAAGAGAATCCACATCTTAACTATTGCTGTTGAGATATGTTGAGTGATTTGTAAAGAAAATGAGAATAATCTAACCTAAGCTGACATTTGGCAATGATATTGACAGATATTTCACCTTGAACTATAATCTAGGGCTATGTAATTTTTTTCATGACAAATCATACAGTAAACTTAAAGTTTTGAATTTAACGAACTGTGGTGTTCCCAGAACAATGAAGGAGCCAGTCTATGTTGATGGCTGTTACTTCACTCAACAAAGAGTCCAACTGCACATGACAGTGAGGAGGGTTGTTTTGAATGGCTAAACTAAAATTAATTTTTCATATAGTAACATTACATTTAATTCTTATATTAGTACAATGGAATAATATAACCCAAATTTAATGGAATCGCCATCTAAATTATACATGAATAAAATTCAAAAAAATTCTTGAAAAATTGTCTATATGGATTATACAGGGTGAATCTGAAAAAGTGGGCAAAACTTTACAGGATGATAGAACACATCTACATGAGCAATTTCATCATAGAAAGTATGGGCAGAACTCAAGCGGTGAGAAGTTAAAAGGTAGTTTTCCACTTTCACATTTAAAGAATTAACACAAGAATGACAGGAGATATTTCAGAAAACATTTTATTAACAGAAAAGTAATTAAAAGATTACTAAAATTTATATGGATAGTAACTATGTAAAACTTAAAACTAAATAAAGACTCTTTAACCACTAAATAAAGATTGGGATGCTTCTCTTTCCAAAGTCAATTTTGTTAATCAGCAAAAAATCAATCTAAAAACTAAAATTATCAGAAAAATTCAATCTCATCATGAAAAATCAGAAACCAGGTAGTGTTAACAAAGACCTAGACAATAAGGGTTTAGATAATGTTGTCAATCTTACAGATAAAGTTTTTAACAAATCAGAATCATAACTATTGGCAAAAGGTTTAAAATTTGCCATTAGAAATAAACATATCCAACAAATGGTAGGGTGTATAGAAGGAGGTATAAAATTCTTACCTGAATCTCAGAAAAAAGCGGTCAGGGAACAATGTTCCAACATTCTGTCTCATAATTGGGAAAACTACGAATCAGATAACACAGAGTATCGTTATCATAAGATTATTCAAACCCTCAAAGAAAAAGATTGCCTTTATTTAAAGAGCGACAAAGGTAATGGTACAGTAATTATGAGCAAGAATGATTATTTCGCCAGAGTAGATACTTTGATTTCAGAAGGCCTTTCGAAGTCTTAAATAAGAATCCACTACCAAAACTAGTAAGGGAAGTTAAAGAGACAATCAAGAATAGTCCTAACTTTATTCCCCGGAATTGTGTTTCTTCGCTTATTATCAGTAATCCAATTTTGCCCAGATTATTTGCATTACCAAAAATACACAAACCCGGAAATAAGACGTGTCCGATAGTTTCGAATATAGATCCCCCCACTTACTATATCTCTAAATATTTAGCAAGTTATTTGAAAACTCTTAAACTGTCTGAATTCGATAGTTCAATTATTAATAGTATTGATCTAGTCGATAAGTTAAATAATTTGGTTATCAAAGGAGAAATTTTAGTCTTCTTCGATATCATTCCTTTATTTCCAAGCATCCCAATTCCGGAAACCATTGATTTTTTATGCGATATTTTGCACAAGAATAATGTCCCTCCCAATGTTTTGAGCGAGGTTTTAGGCCTAACAAGGTTATGTGTCAATAATAATGTTTTCAAATATAAAAACCAAGTCTACAAAATGACAGGCGGAACACCTATGGGTTCTTGCCTCAGCCCTATTTTGGCTGAAATCTTTTTAAAAAGTTTTAAGGACATTTTGAAGTCGTCAGGATTTTATTTCCCCAAAACTTGGTATCATTACGTTGACGATATTTTTACGATTTTTGACACCAATACATGACTTCGTTCAACATATTAACAAGTTTTTTCCAACAGTCCAGTTTACTTTCGAGTTAAAAAAATAATCAGACACTACCTTTCCTGGATGTCGTGATTATCAAAAATGAAGGTTCACTATCATTTGACGTGTATCGAAAACCAACTAATAAATTAAATTACAAATCGAGTGATTCCAGCCATCCGGAAACCAGAAGATATCAACATTCATTTCCATGATCGACAGAGCAGTCGATCTTCCCCTTAGCCATTCGACCTTCAAAAAAGAATTCTCTTTAATACATAATATTGCTATAAAAAACGGCTATAACACTCGTACTATATCAGATCTACTTAAGAAGAGGAAATTCAAAAAGTTTATCGAGGACTTCACCACCTTCAAGAAGAATAAAATCAAAGGAAATACTATTTCTCTGCCATATAATAAGTTTTTAATTAAAGGTCTAAATTCAGTATTTAAAGCTTTTAACATTTCCCTCTCTTACAGCAATCTAAACCAAGTAAAGGCACCTATTACCTAACCCCAAAGACAGGATTCCACCATTGCAGAGGTTAGGGATTTATGAAGCTACTTGTTCCCAGTGCCCTAAGGTCTATAAAAGTCAAACTTTCCGTAACATCGAGATTAGATTCAAGGAGCATTTGGCACGTAGGAGTAACCAATCAGCAATAGCAAAACACTCTTTGGAAACCGGCCACGATTTTTCTATAAGAATATTAAATTGATCAAATCGATAAATAAAAAACATTTGTTGGACGCCTTTGAAAGTTTAACGATTCATAGAACAGACAAAAAACTATTACTCAACTCGGACTTGGGTCCTGTTGGTGAATCTTTCCTTATCCAATGGGCATCTGGATTACCCAGTCATTAATTTATAGTTGAATACTTAGTTTTGATTGGCCATTATAAATACTCTGCTCGTTCCGTCCCAAGGCAGTTCTCTCAAGGTCTTCTCGAGGTCCTCTCTTGGTCTGCTGAATGATGAATGCAAAGCATTCGAAAAGCGCTTCCAGTATTATCAGGTTGTATCTTTTCAACTTATGCTTCGTTGTGGTGAGAGAGTCTTTATTTAGTTTTAAATTTTACAAAGGAAAGTAATTGATGTACATGCTCAAAGAAATTGCTCAAAATTGCTTCCGCCAGCTGTAATACAGGCTTCACACCTGTGGGATAGGGAGTGATGCACATTTGCGAAGCATCTCATCGGAAACTGGTCCCGGTAAAGTCTCTGTGCCTCACTCGCGTTCCTGTCCATCACACTGTACATGAAATGCATATCCGCCATTTTATGGTTCGTATAACCAGCCATCCTCTCGGCAATCCGTTGGGTACGAGGACCGACCCTTTTATACCATTTACAATGGCATGTATTAGCTCGCTGCTTGCATTCCGCCCATACTTTCTATAAAGACAAAGTAAATAACAACTCTTTAACCACAACAAA
>JAHWFO010009480.1:3211383-3227427 GCA_023313115.1 Rhysida immarginata | reverse complement strand
CCCCCCCCCCCCCCCCCCCCCCCCCCGGAAACGAACACAGTGCGTGGTACGTTATGGGACACATGAGCGGAGGACAGTTCCGCGAAACTGGAAAAACGGATACACTTCAGCGGAATTATGGACAGATTGGTGGAAGGGGGAAACAAAAGAAACACAATCTAACATTTCTCACCTACAAAAAAATGCTTAAAAAATACTTAGGTAAAAAATATACAGGGTGATTATGAAAAAGCGTGTATAACTGTAAGCAATGACATAGGTGACGAGATTGAACATTTTCTTTTAATACAATGTGGGTCTGAATTTGAACACTGAGATATGAATAGAAATAAAAATGCCGCCACCAAGATCAAATTAATAACTCAGGTTCTCCAACGCCTAGAATAATGAATTTTGGAGAAATAATAGCGTACATAAAACTGTGTATACCATTAAAGTTTGATCGAATTCCAACGAGTAGTTTCCGATTTACGCACTCAATGTCGTAACACATGCTGGTTAGTACTCGCATGTGAGAACTGTTACGATTTTGAATGCGTAACTCGGAAACTACTCGTTGAAATACGATCAAATTTTAACGGTATACACAGTTATATGTATCCTATTATTCCTCCAAAATTTATTATTTTAGGCGTTGCAGAACCTGAGTTATTATTTGATCTTGGTGGCGGCATTTTTATTTCTATTCATATCTCAGTGTTCAAATTCAGACCCACATTGTATTAAAAGAAAATGTTCATTCTGGTCAACCCTGTCATTGCTTACAGTTATACACACTATTTCAGAATCACCCTGTATACATCGTAAAAGTCGCAGCTCAAAAGCAATCCTTGAATGTTATTAAAAAGACTTTACGACACAACTTAATATTATTTGTAAGCCTACTTCATAAATTAAGGTGTGAAATACGCTTTAGATAAATAAGTCTAATCATGGTAACACTTCTGTGCAAACCACAGAATTTGTAGATAAAAATAAAATCAACCACGTTTCATTTGAATAAAAAACTAAATTTAAATGCCATCTTCCGGTTCCATATTGTCATCGGAATTTGGATTTCCGTCCTCTTCTGATACAGGTTTCGAGCATAAAAATGTATTTTACAGTGCTGGAAAATGAATTAGCAAATGAAGTTCTCCTGTCCATACCAAACAAAGGAAACTACTTACAGTGGGAAAAAGAATTTATTTGGAATCAAGGGCATCTTGAAAGATTTCCTACAAAAAAATAACATCAACATCACTTTATTATAAAATTTACAAGAAAAAAAGAAATCTGCCCATGGGAAACTGAATTAGCAAATTCTAACAATAATTCAGAATAATGGCTAAATATTTTCTTCTCGTTGATGTTAGTAATCAGTTGGCCTTCCCATTCGTTGAATTACTTGCTTGATTCGTTTGGGCATTGACAAAATCAAATTCTGCAGTTCCTTCTGTGGAATTTCAGCCCAACATTCTTTGATGGCAGCAATCGACTCACTTTTTGTGTGATACTGCTTCTCTTTTCCATGCACACCCCTGACTAAAGATGCCCACAGGTTTTCCTGTGGATTGAGATCAGGGCTAAGGCTTGGCCACTTCAAAACATTCACTTCGTTCACTCGAAACCACTCAATTGTTGATGGAGGTGCATTATCCTTTTGCATAATCCACTCTCCATGAGCAAGAAGGGGTCCAATAGGCAGCAAATGGTCTCCAATAAGATCTTGGTATTGATATTGATTAATTTGACCATCAACAATCACAATTTGTGTTGTGACATAGTATCCAAAACCAGCCCATACCATGACTCTTCCTCCTCCACTCTGACGGTGCATTAGATATTCTTTTTCATCACCTCTGAGGTCATGCCAGTACATTGTTGAGTCCGGACCATCCAATGTGAGGCGTTTCTCATCAGTGAATACAACTTGTGTCCACTCCAGATTCCAGGATTCATGCTCCTTGGCCCACATCAGTCGTGCATCAAAATGTCTCTTTTTCATTGCAGGTTTTCTTTTAGCTTTAGTCCAAACTAAATGGGTATTGGCTTTCAAAACATTACGGATGGTTCGAGCACACACATTTGATTCCAGTTGTCTAACAATTTCACCCGAACTCATCTTATCATGTTTGGCTAGAAGGATGATGTGTCTCTTGTCACGTTCTGATAATTTGGATTTTGATCCTCCATGCTTTTTATTCTGTCCAGATTCAATTTTTTTTTGTGTGTCGTGATATTGCACTCACTGAACGTCCAGTTTTGGCTGAAATTTCCTGTAATTTCAATCCACATTCTCTATAGGCCAGATTTTGCCACTTTCTTCTGAGTTTATGTCTTTACACCTTCCCATCTTGGAAATATGTAAATTATTTGGCTTACCAAATGTAAATAAGATGGCATGGTCCATTATTGAATTATAACAAAATTTTTATCAGTTTTATTAGGTAGTTTTTAAAATTTCTTAGAGATGTTGAAAATTTGCTAATTCAATTTCCCATGGGCAGATTTCTTTTTTTCTTGTAAATTTTATAATAAAGTGATGTTGATGTTATTTTTTTTGTAGGAAATCTTTCAAGATGCCCTTGAATTCAAATAAATTCTTTTTCCCACTGTAAGTAGTTTCCTTTGTTTGGTATGGACAGGAGGACTTTATTTGCTAATTCATATTCCAGCACTGTATGCTCGAAGGATACAGGCCTTTCTCCTAATAAAATGGAATTATCTCTAAAATTCCTGCAGGACGGAATCCTGAGGCAATTGATGAAGTTGTAACACAGGAAGCCAAGTGGCCTCTCGGGTGTAGGACAAAATGAAACCATACAAAATTCATTCGGACAAAATGAAAAAAAAGATAACTTATTTCTCGCCCACCACTATTTTTGAAAAAAAATATTTGTCTACCCGCCGCAGCCGCATATCGTTGCATAATAAAAAAAGAAATTTATTCTAATTTTTTAGAATACTTAGAATATAATTAGAATAAAAAAAAAATTATTCTAATTTTTGTATGTAGAGATCCAATATTTGCAAACTAATTGAGTCAAGATAATTAGAAACAAAGTTATAATTGGAATCATTTATAGCTTAAAAATAGAACATTAAAAAAAAACTAACATACAAAACATTACTTTGTACATTGCATTAAATTTAATTGGATTAATTTTAAATTTCTTTAATAACAAAATAGCTTTGAGTCTGGTGCTAATTTTATAGTTAGGTATTTTTTAAAATATTGAAGTAATGCTGTTTTTTATATGTATAGTTTTTTATTGTCATGTACACGATATTTATATGTATGTTTATTTGAAATTAATGGAAAGAATAGAAAGAAAAGGGGAAGAAAGGAATTTCGCTGAAGTGTCCCTCCGCGCAAGTGTCCCTCCGCTGAAGAGTTCCCAAATCGAGTGGTAGACCAAAAATATTCCCCTTACTTTTGGTGTTTATCAACGTCCCTCCTCCCCCTTAATACTTATCTGAAAACCTAAATAAAAGTTTGTGATCTGTCTCTCTCTAATTAAATAACAATAATTTCTTTAGTAATCTCTTTTCTGTTCCTCTTTTACCTTTTAGGTGTCGAGGATATTAAATGACCATTGGATCTATTTGAAATTTAACCTAGCAGGGGATCATCCTACTGAGGCTTTGTTTGGTCTTCCAAGCTTGTTATAAAAGGAACAGAATTTTTGCTTGTCCAAGCCCTCAGCGGGATTCGAACCCGCGACTCTAACTGTATTCTTAAGATTCAATATAGCTACTATCATTTTGGTTATACGTATCTTCAGTAATATCCTTTTCAGAAATTAAAAGGTACGGGTTCAAAATAAACAAATAAGAAATTCAGAAATCGTCTTGTGAAACTCAAAACGCATATATATATTTTTCAGATTGTATGCATGCATCCTTAAATTATTTAAAATTTTACGTGTACTTATTAAAGTGCAGCTTCTGATAAAAAGAGAATATTATAGAAGGGTTTTTTGGGTTTTTTTTTTGAAAATGTAGGTTCGTACATTCCAGTCAGACCCATGCGTTTTTACTTCCATGCGTTTACTTCCGTGTTATTTCGTATCAGTAATTGTAATATAGAATTAATGGCGTTTAGTTATGCAGATTTTAAGTCATTGTTTGTGGCCATAGAAATTATTTCTTTCATCAAAGTATGTTTAATAACGGTGGCTTTTAAAATACGTGTATTCAAACTTATTATCAGTAATCCTAGGGAATGAGCAAAGGTTAAGGGTATTTCCCCCCTATTTGCCCAGAGGTAATATTTTTTATCTGCAAGAAAACAAGGGAGCGGTTTTCTTTCATCCCTAGGGAGGCATTGGCGGGGTCTCGTTGACTACCTCTTTGTCTGAGTTCATTAAATGGCTGAGACAGGAGGGAAAAAGAAAAAAAAATAAACTAGACTGCCTTGAAATAAAAAAAATGATCGTGTGGCTTTTTTTTTTTTTTCTTAACCGTCTGTCTAGTTGGGGAGTGACTTGAGAACATTCCTACGGGAGGAAAGCAACTGTCAGGAGATTTACCCCATATAATTTATTTTACGCATTTTGGTATCATAATCTCGGTGCGCTGTAACGACATAATAATCGCTGGCTTTCAGAATTTAAATTTATGATAAATATTTATAACTGGACAAGTTTTATGTAGAAAACAATACAAGTAAAGGAGGGTTGTCCGCACGGAGCCAGGTGCAAAAACTGCCGAACAGGAAGATGGTGAAAGGAATCTAGGCGTCAATGACCAGCACAACATCAGCCAAGTTGAAACCTAAGTTCCAGTTCCTTATGACTCCAAAACTGTTTAAAGGAGCTTTTCCTTGAGGAACCTGTTCAATTGGCCCGATGTTATCTGATCGGCATTTAATAGAAAGGCTCCAGACGCTCTCATGAAGGGATCAAAAAGGATGTGATTTTTGAAAATTAAAAGATCGGATCCAAGATACAAAATTGAAAGCTTTTAATTTTTTTTTGACCTCTATAATAAAGGCTAGTAAAATTATGACTCGTGCTATTTGAATGTTTAGAGGACAACCAAAACGCCTGTTTTCGTCATTTTCTTGGAAGTGGCATTTAAAACGGATCATCTACGATAGAAATCAATGCTGATAGCAGCTCCTATAGAAATACTTACATTATTGTTATTATTATGTCTGTTTATTATTATTATTATTATTATTATAAGCAGCGAAAAATTCATTCGTTTAAAATCGAAACTGCTCGAGTTTTACAGGAAAGCTAGGAATGAATATTGTCATTTTTTATCTTACTTTTCAATTCCTCTCAGATTTTTAAAATTGTTATTTGGCTTATGCTTTAATAAGCAATTATAATAATAACTAGCTGTTGAATTCTTTATATTTGATTTGTCTTATTTTCGTTGTAAATGACCCTCATGCTCTAATGTATCTGCAGAGGGCAACTTAGGTTAGTTTTACGTTGTTCTCACAGATGTAGCGTGGCGTACAAAGCGAATAAATTAGGTAATTAGATCAAACATTTAAAACATGATATACTATTCGAATAAGTTTCATGATAGCATTGTTTGGCTACTTGCTATTTGGCAGATAATCAAAAAATATATTTAAAAATGTTTAAACAAATATACCACTCAGCGATTGGTAATTGATTTTGTCTACTCCAGTATCATAGATTCACAATGTATTCTCTTATCATAAACGAATAAGAAAGTTATTGATTTCTGTTCATGTGAATTGCAGAAATACAGAGGTTTATTTTTTCTATTTTCTTCTGCTTTGAACTTTCTTAATGATTAACAAAATGAATTTTGAATTAAGAAAAGATAACTTATTCGCGACAACCGTAGCTCATGGATTCGATTCCCGCTTCGGGCATGGATATTTGTGCTTTATCTCCTTGACCATCATCTGTTCATAAATCACCCTTTCATTGTCCCGGTTAGCTTTTAGTAACGTAAACGTGACGATTAAACAAGGTTTGATGAACTTTTACAGGTGTGCTTAATATTAACAATGCAAGGTGAAAAGATAAAATATTTTTATGTATATGAAGGGTAGACGTCTCTAGTTCTTCATCGCTTTTGTCATGTATGAACAGGAAAAGAACAGCTCATCCTTTTATTGCAAAGATAGTTAAGGTCAGTTACGTTGTGATTGAATATATAAATTTTTTTTTTTTACTAGTCTCTTTCACGCATCTGTTTATGTGCATTTAGTCACCCACAAGCAGATGCGTGAAAGTAATTTATAGAAAGAAAAAAAAATCTTTGCCTGTATATATATCACAACTTCGAAAAAAATCTTAATAAAATAGAATGCCTCTTCTTAAGTAGATATAAAGATCACCGTGTATTTTTTTCTTATATACACAAATTGAGGCGTTGAGCGCAAAAGTGGCCCAAGCCGAAAAAAATATGTTCTGAGAAAATCGTAAAGCAAAAATACGACATTTTGATGATAAATATTTCAAAGGCATATTGTAGTAGATAAAAAAAACCTTTTTATACTTACATATTTACACTGTAAAAAGCAATCTATCAGCAAGTTATTTCCACATGTTACTCTTTTTCAACATTATTGTTGGTTGGGCCACTATTGCGCTCAACGCCTCAATTGATCTAAAGATTTTCATTTGCAGTTTTGCACAAAAAGAAATTAACAAAATTTGAAATACTGAAATAACATTTTTTTAAGCTGCTCTTGTATTTCAATTAAATTAAAAGTTCAATAAGGTTAATTTCTTCCATGTGAAAACATAAATATTAAACATGAAACTTGTGTAAGTTGTAAATTTCTAAAGAAATTCAGTAACCCATTTGGACATTATATTTACACGTCTGTTGTCTGGCCTTCTCGAGTTTTACCTGAGTTTTTCAACAATTCTTCCAGCTCTTGTATCATTACGATTATAAAACATTGAGCATTCAGTCGTTTCCAAAGATTTAAGGAAGATTTTCCAGCTAGTAATATATGAGAGAGGAGGAGCGATTAGATAAAAAATCAATAGTGTATGAATAAATAAATAAATAAAAGTCACTGTTTTTAACTGAAAATTTAATTTCAAAAATTCTTTATAAACTGGAGATGAAAAATCTCGAAAACGTTTTTTTTTATAATTATTCTTCACCATTGCCTCCATATCAACAAAACTTCTTTCCTTTCTACTGTGTTATCCAAGCTGTTTCTCCATCAAAAATCTCTCCTGTGACTTTCAGCTGTCTCTCCATGTTAACTTGTACCTGTACTCTTTCTCCTGTGATGTGTAATAATATCCTTCTATTTATTATTCAACTGTGTCTCACAAGCTCTACATCTTCTTTCTAAAATCGCTCCCTTCTTCCATTAGATCAAATTTGGTGACTTTCATTTATTTATTTATTTATTTTTGATTTACTAATTTATTTTTATTCTATTAAAATGAGTTTACATATTTACACTATTGAGTATACAGCTAGACAAATTTTTGGGATATATGTGATAACCTGTAGTTCAGTTTAATTTTTAAAAATTATAGGATAAGAATCTGTAAAATTTCGTTATTTCATGTCAGAGTTCTGAATTTGCAAAGAGCGAATCCCCTATACATCATCAAGGTTTGTGGTCCGCAGTGAAAAACCTTTCCTCCCAGTATCGCTACTAAATAAATTATTATTACGAGGGGAAATCAAAAAAATAATTGAGTAAATTTTTCACAGCAAAACTGTTATGTATTTTCAAAAATCATTATATACATTTTGAACGATGAACATTGATCTACTTCTCAACATAACAACCATTCACATTTAAGTATTTGTCCCGACGTGAGACCAATTTTTCGATTCTCATAGCGTAGAATTCATTCGGCTGGGAGCGAAGCCATGACCGCACAGTTGTTTTCACCTCATTGTCGCTCTGGAAGCGTGTGCCAGAAAAGTGTTCCGTTAGAGGTCTAAACAGGTGAAAGTCCGAGGGCGCCAGATCTAGACTGTAGGCTGGATGGCGTAGGACTTCCCAATTCCAGGACTGCAGTTTTGCGACACTTATGCAGCAACATGAGGACGCGCATTTTCATGCAGAATAATGACCTCGTCCATAGCCTTCTGCGGACGCTTTCGGCGCAGAGCAGCTCGCAGCCGATCTAATGTGGCAGAATAAGCAGCAGCGTTTACCGTTTCTCTTTTGGCCAGAAAATCAGCAAGAAGTACCACCAGAAAGTACCACCCTACGGAAGGTGTTGTCTTGAATTTTTGTGGAGGGGGAGACTCTGTGCGTTTTCACACCATACTCTGTCGCTTCGTTTCGGGGGTGTAATGAAACGCCCACTTTTCATCCGCGGTGACAATGTGCTCAAGGAATGAGTGTCCCTCCTTGTGGTACCGAAGCAAATGCTCCAAACTGTATGTCATGTGGTTCTCCGTGTGCACTGATGTGAGTTGCCTAGGGACCCATCTTGCTGACACTTTCCGAAATTGAGGTCTTCGTGAATGATGTGATGTGCAGTTCCATATGAAATGGCCACTTCCAGTGCCACTGCTTGGATCGTTATCCGCCGGTCTCGCTGAATCACTGCATTCACGGCATCAATTTTCTCCTCTGTACGGGATGTGCACGGGCGTCCAGAACGTGGTTCATCGAGGACACTTTCGCACCCCGCTGTGAACTTGGCATACCAGTTGCACACATTTGTCAATGTCATCGCACGTGTCACCCTACGTTGCGATGGATTTCAGAAGGCTTTTGTCCCTTTGACCACAGAAAACTGATCACACTCCGGATCTGAGATCCGGGATCTCCACAGTCTCGAACGTCTCCAGCTTACCCCCCATTTTGGAACAACTGTAACTCTGCATGCAGAAAGCGTACATATGCAGAAGCTCTCCGCATCTCCCGGGGTGGTGGAGAATTACATGCTCTTTAAAATGTATATAATGATTTTTTCAAATATCTGACGGTTTTGCTGTGAAAAATTTACTGGATTACTTTTGATCTCCCCTCGAATTATTGTTGTTGTTGTTGTTTTTGGAAAAAACCTAATTCGGGTGCCAAGTCCTAGAGGCGGACTCAAGAGACGGCCAAACCCAAAGTGCTCAAATGCAGGGAAGGGAAAATTTGGAAAAGGGGGAAAAAAGGGGGGGGGGGCGTGTCTGTCTGTCCGTCTGTAACTCGATCTTCTCGAAGCGTATGAAAGATTTTCAAAATCTTTTATCGCCAATCAATAAATATGGTTCATCGCACGAACCAGTTCGAAGATGATCGTAATCGGTGCAATGGCACGTGCATTAGAACCATTATAATATCACTTAGCAATTTTCAATGCTAAGATATTGTAAGTAATATAATTCAAAGAACTCATGATGACGGACCATGAACGAGTATAACGTTATTAAGTATTATTTTCGAAAATTGTTGAAATTAATTCAGTGGACCTGATCTAATGATATCATTACGGTACCATTTAAAAATTTCAATGCTAAGATATGGCATATATCAAACAACTCATAATGACCTGTCAAGTGTAATTAATAAGTTCGTAGATGGGAGAATTTGATTCACTGGCATCTGGATTGCTTTTTTGCGTGGAAAAACTACCAAAAACTTGATTTTGAGTTGAATTCACTTATTTGCAGCAAATTTGTGTGAATTTGAATTCTGACATTTTTCGTTTGCAGCAAAACAGCAATATCAACTAGAAGAACAATGAAAGAAAACAGCTACCTGGAGAAGTTTTGGCGTGAAATTCTACCAAAAACCTGTTCTAAAGACATCGTTCATCGGCCTCGGTGGCTCAGCAGGTTGCGTGATCGCCTCTGATGCCCGAGTACGCGGGTTCGATCCCGGCCGAGGACGACGAGGATTTTTCAGGGGTAAATCCTGAGATCACGCACTTCCTTCGGAAGGAAAGTAAAGCCGTTGGTCCCGTGTAGTCGTTTGCCGGCTGCACGTTAAAGAACCCTTGCGAGGCAAAATTTGCGGCCCCTATAACGCCGTCCTGAAATGACCATAGCAGTTGAAAAGGACGTTAATACCAAACAAACCAAACCAAACCAAAGACATCGTTCAGGTACCACTGAAACTTTTCTATGCTAAGAAATGACTGTAATATATCAAACAATTCGGAACGACGTGTCATGAATAAATATATAAGAGTAATTAATAAATTCGAATTTGATTCAGTGGTACCTGTTCTAATGATACTATTGGAAATTTTCAATGCTAAGATATGGTTTGTAATACAGTATATCAAACAATTCATAATGAAGTGTCATGAACGAATACACAAGAGTAATAAGTTCGAAGATGGTTGAATTTGATTCGGTGGAACTTGTTCTAGTGTTTTCAAAAACCATTCAAAAAATTTGGAAATACTGTTTCAAATGGTTTATGTGATGGCAACTAGTTTAGCCTTTCGATACTTGGTTATGGTTATGTTATTCCTTAATGGTTTATTATATCTCTATCAGGATAAGCATTTCGATAAAATTCTATAACTTTACGATTGGATAGCACTAGGATGTTAATTTTTTTAACAAAAATTCTTACAAAATGCACAAGTTAGTTTTTTTTGTTTTTGTTTTGTTTTGTTTACCAAAAAATGTTAATAAGTTTCTATATGAACACATTTATAGCGCGGCACGCACCTAAGCGATATTCTATTTCTATCCACGTTCTGTGAATCATGTCTGCATGGTCTTTTATAGACTTTGATCCACTGGGGTGATCGAAGTGACAGCCTCCACTATCTTTTCACGCAAATGTTAAGGGTAAGAATTCCTGAAGTGGGCCCCTCAAAAACAAACATGTCGTGAAATTTAAAACTTTTATTATAATTTGGTAGTACCTAATGGAGTATTAAAATCTCCAAAATATTTCTGAAAAATTTGCATTTGTTAAAAAGTTATAAGCAAATACATGATTTTGGTACTTTTTGTTTAAAAAGTCATATCTCAAGTTAATTTTATCAAATCTCTTTGAAATTTTAAAGATAACAAGTAAAACGTATAGATTTCATAACAAATTATAAAAGAATGAGAAAAAAATATTTTTGTGTAAAAAATAAATAAATAAATAAATAAATTTTTAATTTAAAAAAAATGAATATTTTTTAATGTTCTGAATCGATTTCAACAATTTTGAAAGAACTCATTGAATTTGTATTTATTAACGATTTAGAATTTGAAAAAATTTTTGGTGATCTCAGTTTTTACGCGAATGCCATCAATTTTTGTCAAGCTATTCAATCGTACCACTGGGCTGTAACCTTCGAGCATGAAAATAGAAGGCTGTAACGAAGCCGTTTGGCTTCCGCTGTAAAGCGACTGCTATGATTCTTGCTTTACAGGGAAGCTCCCTGTTGTTGCCAAGAGGAAAGATGTAGAGTTACTTGCTTAACACGATTTTAATTAAGAATTATATGTAGTTTAGCATCAAGAAGAATTAATACTCGATGAAAACGAATCACTTGATAAAGAAGACAATGCCATAAACCATACGGGCTAGAGGGTTCCTTGCTGCACTATACACTTAGTGAATGGTAGAAAAGGTCCGATTGCAACAAAAATTAGATTGTATTCCAGACGCACTCTGATTTTAAACCATCATCAGTTAGGTGAACTACCAGTTAGGTCTTACTGTACTACTATTAGTACTTCACCTAACTGACGATGGTTTAAAATATGAAACGCGCCTGGTATTTATCCGAATATATCCCGAGGTTTTGTTTTTTTTCGTTTGTTTTTTTTTTCAGAAAAATGATGGGAAGAAAAGTGATCTCGGGTTAAATTCGCGTGCGAGGAAAAAATATTTTGTTTTTAATCGGTGCCATTTTGTTGACACGAAATGTAGCTCTCTAATTATCAGATCTCTGTAAATAATTACTGTAAATTGTAGAAAGTGATTCACATTTATCTATAAATGGCAAATAAACGCCGCACCTGGCTTGGGTGTGGTTGGCTTAAACGTACATGTACAGTACATCAACAGGTTGCCGCTCTTGCGTGTGGGTACCTTGAATTACGGCGTTTTGGATATGAAGGGGTGGTTTTCCGTGTATCAAAGACAATTTCTAATTTAATTCATGTCTATTCTATAGAAAAAAAATCATGTGGATTTAAAAAACATCAAAACATTGAAAAAATAGAGGTCGATTTTGAGAATATTTTTTTTCATGAAAATGACCAAAAGAAGGGGGGGGGGGGAGGAGGTCGATATAAATTTGTCGTCGGGATCTATTCGGATAAATACGGTTTCTAATTTTTGTTGTAATCGGATCTTGAAAACCATTTCCTAATATCATAAATGCATGACATAAATTTGAATATTCAAAGATAATAGAGTGAGAGGAGTCGGAATAGAGGATATTTGAACATTCAAGTTTATGCAACGCTTGTATTATGTTGGTCATTTCCTGGTTATTATTCAAGTTTATGTAAAACATTTACGACATCATCTTAATCAATTGGTTCGTTTTCACCGAGCATTAATTCTTGATGACATGCCTAAACGAGATGGAATGCGGCTTTTTGGATAGTTATTTTTGTTTTTTAAAGAAATTTGCTCCTAACTAAATGGTGAACTAAATGCAAAATTAATCTCAAAATGCCATCTTTTCTTCTTCTGATGTTGAAATTTGTTAAGCTTCTTTATCACCAAAAAAGGGGAACCTCTAATCCACAAGGTTTATTTGTTTTGGTTTTTTTTTTTTTTTTTTGATTTTATTTAAAAATCAGTTTGATTTTTGATTTTTTTTTATTTTTATTATTTATTTATTTATTATTGGTTGTTCCATTCCACAGTTTTTGCTTAATTTTTGTTCTTTCTTATACTAAAAGAGATCATACACGAATAAAATTTATTTTTATTTTAATTTGACTAGATGGAACCCGCCAAAATTTGACGTTATAAACAATCGTAAACGATCCTCTCCACAATCAAAAACTTTGCTATACTCTATCCAACGAAAGTTTAACTGGACACGCCCACTCCAACTTTCGTTGGACAGAGTATAGCACTGATGATCAAATTAACACAGCCCACTAGATAAATTATCTAGTGGGCTGTGAAATTAACAACAATTACATACAACAATTAACGACGATAATTATGATCAATGCGCATGCGCAGAAGTGCCGATTTTGCTATTAAAAAAGTGCTTTGCGTTTTAATAATAGATGCTAAAATAAGATGCAACTGGCTAAAGGTTTTTTTGTTTTCTTTCTTCCCCCCCCCTCCCCCCCCCTCCCCCTAATTTCCAATGAAAGTAAATTCTTTTGATAACGAATTCTTTTAACTAGATGCGTTTAGAAGGCGAATGTAGTGTTCCTAAAATTTTGAGTGAATGCAGGTAACGTAGAATATACTCAGTGTTACATGCTGCTTGAAAATAAACGCCAATAGACATCAGGAAATTCATTGGATTCAACTTTTTTCTTTAATTAGGATGCTTCTCCGTAAATAAAAGGTATCTTTTATAAGTTTGTAGTTATTTTATGAGTAAAAAGCATAGCTATAAACCGAGGCACGGTTTAATGATAGGTTACAAAGGGTAATAATCCATAACAACCAAGGAAAAAGATTATAACCACATAAGATTTTCTCCCTTGTAAACGTATTTTGAACTCGGAACCGAGGCGAAAAAAAAATCTTATGGGAAGGTCGACCTTTATTAATTTCTCACGCTTCACTGTTGTCCACTTCCTGTTAGGCGGAGACACGAGATGATGACTAAAGGATTCATTTAGAAGAAATCCACTAATAATAAGAATACTAATAATGTTTACAAGAATGATGAGAGATGAAGTCGAGGAACCAGATTCGACTTAAGATAGGAAACAAAGAAGTTTAGTGACTGTCAGATTTTGCGAATGGCTGGACTAACCCCGACCGAGTTCTTTGCCTTCTCGTTCATCCTTGTGAGGAAAGGAAACGACTTCAAATCCTTACCAGGGTACTAATTAAGTGCCCATTTAAGCAAATTAAGTTGGAAGATTGCTACATGAATCCGGTCTTCATCTCTCCATATATGAATATACATGTACATACGCAGTTTGAGGAAAGATTATCAATTGTAGAAAACTGTTCCAGGAATTTACAGTAAAAATAATTTAAACTAACTTTGGTTAAAATGAGACTTATTTTCATAAATATATTGATATTATTGTAATAGATTTACATAAAAGTGTTTGTTTTTTTTTTATTAATAGTGGCCAATATCTTTTATGTTTTACTAATTTATTTTGTGTTATTTTTTTTCTCCTTTTGCCTAGAATGTCTGATAAGCATGGAAACTAGCCTATAATGTGATCAACCTGTTTGCATAGAGAGGCTGCCTTACCCTTTGACCTCATCCCTTTAACACAGTACTTAATTTTAAGTGCATTTATTTGTTGTAATTGTTGAGAGTTTTTTTTTCCTTTTATTTTTTTAAACTGCCTGCTTTGTGATACTTTTTTATATTTATTTTATTGTTACAATATATTTTTTATTACGCGTACTACATGTTTTCCATTGTTTCGTGCTGAAATTACATTTTCCTAGTTTATATATATTATTTTCACACATACAAGTATATTTAAATTTATAATTTGTTGTTGTTTTTATTGTTTCACGTTTTGTTATTTTCTGTTCACTTTTTTCAGTTCTGGTTACTGTGTTTTCTGTTTCTGCCGAAAAAAGGAAACCATATTAAAAGTATAATTGATCAAAAGCAGCCTTTATTTTTTACACTTAAAAATATATAATGGAAACTTAACTGTGGTTACGTGTTTTTGCTGATTTTGTTGGGTTTTTTTTCCTTCCCTATTTGTTGTCATCTTTTATTAGAGTAATTTACATAGGTAGAAAATTGCATTGTTGTTTTTCCTTTTATTTATTTATTTATTTATTTATGTTTCATTTTAATACCATGTTATTTTTGTGCGAAGTCTCTTGCAGTAACAAGCACTCCCTCCGCTTTATTTTTTTTTTTTTTTTACTACCAAGAAGCGAGAAATCAGAAGAAAGGCGCGCAACGCTTGGTAGATTCGCGCCACTTTTCAGCCTCCGACTCATCACCTGTTTTCACATGCTTCGGTGACTCCACGAACCGACACTGTAGCCATATATCCTTAACCTCTACCCATTTGAAACAAATTTCTTTTCCACCATCTGGACATTAGAGGAGATTAATGGATGTGAAACATGTACAGTTTCCCATGTACATGCGAGCTTTTCTGTCGCTTGCCAAAATTGTGAACATTCGAATGATTCACAATCCTTAACTCGTCTACTTTAACCCAATTATTGATTTTATTGAATATATCGATGCTGTATCTAATAATAATGAGAAAATGATGTCTTACCAGCAAATCTTTACCTTACGTTTGAGGGTAGATATAAAAATTCAAATTATAGATTTGCGACATTTTTATTGCCTTTTATCAAATAAGCTGGTTCATTAGCTGAATATTTCGAAGCCACCGATTTTTCTGAATTATTTCCTCTCTCAGTCGTAATTAAAAGTTTTAATCCTCTAATTTTTAAAGCAGATGAGAAAATTTATCACATCTACTTAAATGAGTATTTAATAATCGGATCGACGGGTATTCAAATTCTCAACTTAGATTTGAATACAAGTGAGCTGCGCTCATACTCAAAAATTTCGACAATTTCTCTTTACATCTAGAATAAAAATCGGTATTGTTTCCTAATCTCTTTTGTTGTCGTGAAACTATGATCATGCTTTTATAAATGGTCCTGATGTGGCCATTTATAAATAAAATTGCGCTTTTTCACTTTTTTTTATATCGTGTTATAATTTTTCATTTTCTGTTAGACTCTGGGATTCCTTCTAAATGTATTGAGATTATTTTATTCGTTTTAGCGATTTCATTGAACGAAAATCCCGCGTCCATTTATTAATTTTTAACTTATTAAGAAATTAAATATACTTAATCATTGTCATAATCTCTATCCCACAATCAAATGCTGTATAATATTTACGTCGGGTATTGAGATTTTTTTGTTCTTATTGCTCTTCCTTTTTTATATATTTATTATATCACACGCGCATACATACATACATACATACATACATACATACATACATACATACATACATACAT
>JAHWFO010009480.1:3165385-3197386 GCA_023313115.1 Rhysida immarginata | reverse complement strand
CCCCCCCCCCCCCCCCCCCCCCCCCCCCCCCCCCCCCCCCCCCCCCCCCCCCCCCCCCCCCCCACGACGGAAGGGAAAGAATAGTTTTAGTTATTCATTTTGCCGCAGTTTCTCTTTTGGCGTGTGTGCAAGGAGAGGCAGAAACCATTTTCTGCTCGTGATGAAACATCCATCCTTTGCCCTGGTGATGAAGCAATGAATCTTTTTCAAATGCACGCGAACGCGGTAAAATGTTTTCCTACATGAAATGAACACGCCGAAGGAAAGTCACAAAGCAATGCATTTCCTCCAGAGATCATAATCATTGTAGTCATAATTATGATTATTTATTTGTTTGGTCTTTCTTTTTTTAATAAAAGTATTAATGAGGGTGTATGAGATTGTCCAAAGGTAGTTGCAAATGATAAATAATCATTATTAAACTATTATCAGTGGTTTATGAAGGTCGAGAAGAATTATAACTCTGCTATTATCTTTCCACATATTCCCATCTGAAGAATTATTTATAAATGAAATGCATTTAGAGAATTAAAAATACTTTTTTTTTTTTAATTTGAAGAACAGCTGATTGATAACTTGCGTTTTTTAACGATGACCTACCTTTACTTACAAAGAAAACAAAAAAAAAAAAAAATCCAAAATAAACAAGATAAGCGATAGGGTGATAGTGTGTAACTGTATAGTAGGAAGCGCGAGTTTGAGCCCACGTGGCAGACTAGAGGTCAATATTAAAGAAGGAATGTGAAAACTGGTTTTTAGTCTGATTCTTCTGGTTTGAAACGGATGTTAAGGTTTTCTAATTGTGAAGCTTCCTATTTTACGGCTCCAAACTCAAAATTCGTTTCCATTGTTTTTTTGCTATGAATCACGAGTTATTTTAAACAGTAAAGCTCATCTCAAAATAAACTCCAATATTTTAAAATAAACATTCTCATCTAAAATAAAGCCTTTTTTTGTTGTAGTTGGCTTTATTTAATTTTTTCGAATTAAAACTTTTCTTATAAAATTATAAAATTCGTTTTTCAGACTTGTGTTCAAAACAAAACTAGTCAAAACTAGGTGAACATCGTAAATTAACATTATTTTCTTTAAACTAATATTACAAGTGGTGTTACATTATCCGAAGTTGTTGTTGCTATCAGCTGATCTTAATATTACAGAAACCTTGTTTTTAAAAAAAGGCATAGGGTTCATTAATTGAGTTCATAAACTTGGAATATTCATAGAGAGAATATTTTCAATAGTAAGAGCGTTTTCGTTATGGCGGGAAAAGTTGTTATGCGTTTCTGTGAATAAATAATTTGTTTTTGTTTTTTAGCGTCATTGATGATGAAATTTGATTTTCATAAAAAATAGAAATGATGCGTAGATTTATTTTTATTATCATTCAAAAGAAGCTTATTTCCTTTATAGAGAGTTTGGTTTGAAAATATGAGTCGGATCGCTAGTGACGTGCGTCATTGGAAGGTTGACCAGCAATTACTTTGTCCTGGGGCAGGAGAGCTTGTCAGAGTTCTCCGCCCTTTATCCACGTTGAACGTGCGGAATTTTTTTTTTTCCATCCACTTGTCTCTAAACAGAGTCTGTATTTGTATCATCACACTTTATTTATGTTGATTTCGAGAAATATTCACATTTGAGTGTGTGGCAAAGGAATGATAGCGGAAGCGAGTATATTAGCAGCGAGGTAAGCCATCCAAATACGCTCTTGGTCGAAAGCCAACCAAGAACCCGGTGTGCTCTTGCCGGTGTTAGGCTTAACTTGGGTTTTCACTAAAAGAATGTTAGTCAGCTAAAACATTTAGATTCTTTTCCGATTACGTGATTAGAATTGTAAATTGATCGCAATAAACCCATGCGTGTTTTTTTGTTTTTTTTTTGAGTTATTTCTGAGATTATAATCTCTGTATGATATTAAATTGCAATCGAACAGTTTGAAACAGATGTTGAATCAACGTACTACATTGTGTAGGCCGTAGAAGTTCTTGCGACTTGATGAACTTTATATACACGTGGCATTAAGTTTAACTTGGGGGAGATATAAATAAAGCCTTTATTTAGCGTATCGAGAATATCAAACATGTTAAAAATTTCCTTTCCATCAATAGTAATCCATGTCCCTGTGAATCTTAAGAGGAATTCTAAAGCCTTGAAAGAAAATCGTAACATATGCGCCTACAACGGAAGTTATGCAATCGCATATACCGCTGAATAAATATAAACATGCCTAATCGTAAATTTGCCTAGTCTCTTGTATTGCATTATTTAAAATTAATTATCTCTAACACTAAGCTTCCTTTCCTTTGTAGTTCCTGGCCTTCAGAACAAACATTACTTTCTGAAACTGAGTTACCAGATTCATATTTATACGACAATGATAATTTTATATTCAATAACCTGGATTTGGAATTATCACTTGCTACAGACGGAAGGTAAAGTAAAAACTATTTTTTCCTTATCTAAATAGTAAAAGTACTAGGTAGCCATGAGCCTACTATACGACATAAATATTCAAAATGTGCTACATACATACAAATCTTGGTGGCTTCTTTTTTTTGAAAAAAAAAAAAAAAAAAGAAACAAAAAAACAAACAACCTCCATGATGAAGTTAAAAAAAATTGGTCATCTATTAGGTCATCTTATTGGTTTTTGAAGTAAATTTGAAATTGTAAACAAATTTTTTGGTGATGCATTAAACATGGTCATATTTCATATAAAAGATATTTAAATATGTTTGTTAATAATGAAAAAATTATGAAATTAGCATCAGTATTTATAAGGATAAAATAAAAATTCAACAAAATCATTTTGTTCCATCATTCCTCATGCAGTCAAATTTCATCTTCTATTTGAATTTTAAGTTAACTTTATCCTTATTAACGTTCAGGTTATATTACTATTTCACAATTTTTTCCACTATAAAAGTCATTATCTCAAAGTGACAAACTTAATATCACTGTAAAGTGTCTTCATTAACAAGTGCTCTATTTCAGTCAGTATGCCATACAGTCAGTTAGTATAAAAAATATTTGTAGCTGGTAGTAGTCCGGTATGCTAAATAGAAATATACAGTCAATCAGGGTAACTTTGAACCATCCTTGAATTAACCCTTCCCCTCCACTGTGGGTTAGAAGAGCCCTGTAATTATTTTTTCCCTAGTATCCTTATGACTTTCAGTGGGGAGGGAAAGTCATAGGGGTGGGGGAAGGGGTTAAATTTTTTCCTTTTTGTATGGTGCAATGTTACCCTGACTGTACCCTATGTATGCACATTTATATACATTCAGCTTTAAATAATGCACAATTTTTTAAATAGGGAAGTTAGAAACTGAAACTGAATTTCAGGGACTAATAGTAATTTATCAGTGGGTATGGTAACCTATGAATACTAGCACACAGTAATGTTATATGTGCATAAGGTGAAAGTCCATGCATGGGACACCTTCTGGACATTGTACATCGCAATAATCGCATACAAAAATCAATGCACAAGATCGCTACTATTTAATACTTCCCACAAAGGAAGATTGATTAAATTAAATGCCCTCTTTTGTGTGGAGTCACTTTGCATTGCTGGAAGTTTTCAAACTGCTGCATTTAGATGTATTGTTATTGATGCTTGCAGAACACAGTAAACCATATTGTAGAAGGTGTTGTGTATCTTGTATAATGTAATCTCCAATGATGGTTTAGTGGTGAATATGTTTTTTAGGAATGACTTTGAGCAAACAAACAAAAAAAAGTTTGTCAACAATCGCTTATACTCAGTTGCCTTTGCGCTGGCAAATTGATACTTTTGTCTCATTCCTCCTGCTGCTCTCTGCTACTTGTAAGTTGCTCTCCTATCCATAGTTACTGCAACTTACAAGTAGCGCCACTATAATGTTCAAAAATAGAAATTGTGTTTAGGGATCCCACCACAACTCCAGCTTAAGAGTAGTGCTGTCCTAGTGTTTAAAAATAAAAACAGTCTGTAGGATCGTGCAGTTTATTCTTTGGAAATCGACAAAAATGAATTTTGTTACGTACTGCTTTATTGCTGGTATGCAACAAAAGTTGACCATTTTGCTCCCATCTGCGCAAACTGATCAGTCTTGCGTGAGTTTAATGTTGTAAAATCCTCATGATCGCCCTAAACATGTTGAATTTCGCGATGCTAGCACCAGAAAAGCTTAGTGGTAAGTTGCGCTAAGGATAGGTGGTGAAAGATTATAAAAGTGGTGAAGATAAGCAAAAATAAAATGTCGGTCATATTTTGATTTTGATTAATTACATTTCATTGAGAGAGCATGCCTACTACATAACTGAACAGTACACAAGTAACATTATAGTTATACAGGGCATTTTAAAGTCATGCAACCCACATATCTGTTGATATTTCCCAAAACAAAAAAAAACAAAAATATGAAATTCTCACAGTAAATAGTTTAATGCTTTCATAATATCGTGCATTACAGCAAATGCTGAAAATGACTACCATTTTCTAACAAGCACAGCTCTACTCCATGACTGGTATTTGCTGCCGCACAGTGCAGCATATCAGTGGGAATAGATGCAGTGATGTTGAAGATCTGTCCTTTAAGATGTCAGTTGTCTTTGGATCGTTTTCGTATACTTGTTCTTTGAGACCATATAAAGAAATCAGGGGATTGAGATGGCCATAGTCCATGTGAAATCATCCTATCACCAAACCCTGATTCGACGGCTGAGAAGGGAATCTTTACTGACTCTGTACAAGCAGTGCCATCTATTGTGCATCATATGATGTATCAAGAGCGTGAAATTCAAACTTCTATTTATGAGCAATATTAGCTGAAATACGGATTGCACAACTTCATAAAATCTTTTATTTGTCTAGTGTGCAAAGTTTTCTGCATCTATTTATAGTTATGAAAAGCATTTTTAAATTTGACTGTTGCCGTCATTGTTGAGCAGTATTTCCATTCAAAGCTATCATAATATTAGTTGATAAGCAGGTTTCTGTTGTAAAACTTAATAATTTGCAACTGCATCATCCAAATAAAATTGAACCAAGTATAGGTGTTAACCAACATATGTAGGTACGTAGCCTCTGCATATGTAAAGAGGCCTGTTCATTTTCCTCACAGCCTTGATTTTTAGTGCGAAAAAAAATGGCAACCATAAGTGCAAGCAGTGGTGCTGCATAAGTAGAAATTCCAAGATTTCTTCAGTACTAACAGCTTTTGGGGTTGCTAAAATGTATTTATAGAAATAAAAAATGCAACTTGCATAAAAAAAATGCATTTTATCACTCTAAAAAGCTGTAATTGTTTGGGAAATTCTCGGAATTTCTACGGTATGCAGCGCCACTGCTTGCGTTATGGTGGCCGTTTTTTTCGCATAAGCTGCGGGGGCTACGGTAGGTATTACACAATACAATTTCCAAGTCATCATTCATCACAGTGCATTCTTTTATCAGTTGATCATCTGCAATCATTCTCTTGATCACTTAACCTAGCACTTGGCCATGTCTGTGATACACTTGTTATAGGATTAAATTTGGTAGAATTTTGGTTAATCCAGAATTCTGGTTACCCAAACAGGTCTTAGTCCCCGGTTAGTTTGGATTAACTGGACTCCACTGTATTTAGTGTTTGCAGAGCACATGTATGGATCACATAAGAATGTCTTAAGTTAACATTGCCAGAGAAATCTTGGATCCTATGATCTTGATTGTATTATAAATAAAAAATAATTACATTTTAATAAATGCTCTCATAGACTCCTTAATTTGATTTGGATAATTAATTTTATATAAACCTATGTTCTTTGCCATTTTCAAAGTTCATTTTCATGTAAAATTTTTAATATAATTAAACTTTTTTCTTTTAGGTCAGCATCAGATTATGATTCTTTAGGGAGTTCATCACATGTTCCTAGTGTGGCTAGTTCTGAATGTGGAGATGATTTTCTTAGTGAAATTGGTTCTTCTGATGTTAATCTTGTAAACTGGATAAATGATAGCTGCCTTGAATCTGCATTCTCTGAAATGCTGGGAAGCAATTTCAGTGGTAAGGATTTTAATGCTTCTCAGATAGTGTTTCGTTTGAGTAGTGTGACTGCAAATATAAGTTAAGGTGTACTTGGACTTATGACAGGGTTAAGTTCCAACTGATTTCGTCAATAAGTAAAGACCAGACGGATAAGTTGATTTGATTTTTAAGTCAGGATGCATATTATGTTGCCGAGGGACTGCAACTGATGTTATTTATTAAATCACATTAATGTAAATAAAAATAAATGCAAAAGTTTTTGAGATAAGAAAGAGGGTAATTTTGAAATTATGACAATTATCAGAAATACTTGGGAAGGTTCTGGGGACCCTTGTAAGTTCAAATAGTCAGATAGGGTTTGTGCGGTGCTTAAAACCCTTAAAAAGTGCTTATTTTTTTAAACTCAAGTGCTTTAAATAAAGTGCTTCTTCCTGAGAAATGTAAAGCAATAATCCAACGACACTGTTTATCTACATCATGTCTAATGCTATGAGTTGTTAGCTTGTGATATGTTATTGGAGACAGGGCATATCTCTAGGAGTTTTAAATAAAATGATTTAAGAAAACTATAAAGCAAAAATAATCAGATCTTGCAGAAATTACAGAGAAAATAGAAGAAAAACATATGAACTTAAAAATTAAATAAAGCTCCTGTTGCTGTGCTCTGTAGTTGAACATACTATACATTTTATGTTTGCATAAGTTTTATTAAAGTAAACTACATTTATGGTGTTTCAAAATTTGGTCATTTACCAATTTTTCAGTTTTCGGCATTTTTTTTTTTTAAACATGCATCGTTGTTTAAAAAAAAAAAAAAAAATGCTTTGTGAAGAGTTTAGAAATATAGTTTTTTAATGTATAAATGGCTCTTCTGTTGAGACATTTTTTCATGACATTTATTGATTTCGAATGAAACAACAGTGCGTATCAAGGCCAGCTAGATAATCAAGCCCTGAAGGAAAGACTCACCTGATCATCTTAGTCCAAATGACAATGTAACATTCATTGTTTTCAACAAACGAAAAAATACTGATGATAATACGAAAGAAAATTCCACAGCCTGGAAAAATACTGATGATAATAGGAAAGAAAATCCACAGCCTGAAAAAATACCAATTGCTAAAATCCAAGATGGAAAAAATGAAGTTACATTCTTACTCTAAGATGGTCAATTGACTTTTCTGCGCCGGGGCCTGTTTATCAAGCTGGCTTTGATGCGTATGTAATAGCATCATTTCACGTGCTTTCTGTCACATGCATGTGACCCACAGCATTCACGCAATAAATTGTTATCAAAGATTGTAATCAATCTTCTTTATATGTCAGACTTGCTTGATAATACATAAATTAATTGCACTTGAAGTGCTTAAAAATTTTTGGGGGTGCTTATATTTTTTCATGAGACAAGTGCAGGGGTCGGAGTTGTCCTGAAATTACTGGAAATCCTTATTTTTTTTCCCCGTCCTTAAATGTCCTGAATTTATATATTTAATCCTGAAAATCCTGATAATTTCCATAATGTTTCATAAATAAATTCTTTTGCAAACAGAAGCACTGATTACGTAAATAAACGTGGCCAGTAAAGTGCCATAGGTTTGAAAGCTTGATTAACCAATCAATGTTATTCCATTTACATTTCTGTTGGAAATTTTGTGTGTCTGAATGGCACCCATATTTCCCAAATTTCTGTAGATAAGTTTAAATAATCATTAAATAATTAATATAGTCATTAATATTTTATATTGAAAAAAAGAAACTAGCATTTTTGAATTATCAATTAAAATAAATACATGTATGTCTAAGATAATTTACATGTAATCTAGTTCTGAATTTAAATATAAATGTAATTCAGCCTTTAGATCGTTTAAAATGGCTTGCTGTAAGGAAGTTTCCCCCATTATGTAACATACAGGATGATTCAGTCAATTTCTGACCATTTCAATACTATGATTTATTGACCCATTAATGTTTACAAACTTAGCATTTCAGTATGATATTTTAGGCAGTTCGGAGTTTTTATTCCCGTGGAAAAGTCTTGATGATATGCTCGCAGCCGATTGGTGAAGTTGTTCATAACTCTATCCAGGATTTCGACAACCTTGCATTTCTGCTCTGTTGATAAAGCGGGCGCCATTTTTCAACAATACGATTTTCATGCAGCGCCGTTGCAACAATACAAACTCCCAACTATTTAGAAATTCGATATGACACTCATATTCTTTCATTTGTTTATCCCTAATGCACGTCATTCGAGTGAAATGGTCAGAAATTGACTGAATCGCCCTGTAGTAACGTTCCGAACTACAATGGCAAGTCAATATATGTTACAAATTGGCATAGAAATGAAATTATTGGAAAAAATGGAAGGAAAACTTCTGCAACACAGATGTTTGGAGAATTAGCTGCAGTTCTCATTCATTTTTGTTATAGAAATGAAAGTTGAAATGGTTACCTGATGAAATTTGCTTTATTTTTTAATGTAATCTCCATGAACATTTAGGCATTTCAGAGCCACCTGTGAAGGTTTGTGATTGGTGTCGTAGCTAGCTGGAAACCTTCAAACGGTCCTTCTCCATATCCTGGAATCTGTGACCAGGTGATAATTCAGTGGGCCAAATTAGTGAAAGTCGAATGGTGCCAAATCCCGATTGTAGGGCGGATGTTTCAGTCGTTCCCAACCTAGGGACCGTATGTGAGCCACTGTGATATTGACACTGTGTGGACGAGCACAGTCATCCAACTAAAGAACTTCATTTCGCAAAGCACCTGGATGTTTCCTCGAATGGCTGAACGTAACTTCGTCAGGGCTGCAATATATGGCTGTAAAGCAGGAGCAGAAATTCCATGAGTAGGAAGCCTTTACTGTCCTAAAACACGGTTACCATCACCTTTCGTGCCGACTGGGTGACCTTAAACTTCTTCGTTTGGGTGATGAAGGATATTTCCATTCCATACTGGTGGATTTTGTTTCCGGTTCCAAACTTATGTATAATGAATGATTTATCAATCATATAATGTGTTTAACATCTTTACTGCTTGTGAAGTCAATGGTGCCATTTTTTTTTTATTTTTATTTTTTTTTTTTTTTTTTTATTATTATTATTTTGATTGCAAATTCAGACAAGAGCATCAAAAAGTGAGTGAAGTTATAATGGGCACACGTGTCCTATCCATTCGGGAAAATGGCTAAAATAGCGGTTAAAGTTAAACATTTTGGCACTTCGAGCCGGCCAGAATACTCAGCTGTCATTTTGGCCATGCTCCCAGACATATGGGCCTATTCAGGGCTGTACCCACAAATTTATTTTGGTGAGGGGGGCTGGCCCTATTGTTTTAGCTGGAGGGGGGGGGGGCCCAAGCAACAGAATTAGTTGGCAGGATGGTCAATTTCAGGGGAGGAGGTGCTGCAGCTTGCCCCCTCTCCCGGTGGTATGGCTATATATAACTTTTACTTACTTTTAGATGTTCTATTCGAATTTGAAGTCAAAACAAATCTAACCGAATTGGCGACGGAACGACCGAATACAGTAACTATGCTAATTAACATGCATTCTAAACTGTTTTTTTATTGCTTTCAAAACACTAAAATGTCCTGAAATTTAAGCAAAATTGGGTCCTTAAATTTCTATTTTCACCACTCCAACCCCTGCAAGTGTAAGAACCCAGTCATAAGTCAAGAACACCTGTAGCCTAGATAATTTGAATGTGTATATTCAAATAAATTTCCTTGAATACATTTTATAGATGTTCTTCCTTTATCAACTCCTGACTGGAGTTTAATTGAAGAATTCCCTCCAACTAATCTTCATGAATCCAATGTAAATGCAATATCTAACATTCCTGATCCACGAGTTAGGAGACACAACAAAAATTTGGATCCTTTTACGATACGATCTTGGTAAAGTAATTGAAATTTTTTTTTATTTATTTTTTAATACTTGTTTATGGGTTTGAATGGGTTTATGTAGCATAACTTGGATGTTAATGGCTCATTCCATGCAGATATTATTCTTAATGTCTCATAACCTTATGACAAATAAGATGAGGATAACTATGTATGGTTATGATTTATCTGTAAGGCTAGAATAAATGTAAGTTAATTATTAAAGCCTTAAACAGAAAATAATAAACTGAAGAAACTTTTTCAAATATATCGTAATAACAAATAGAAAAGGGAAGGAAAAATTCTGCTACCTGGACTTGAATCAGTGACCATGCCCATCGCTGGCACTGCTCTTACCAATTGATCTACCGCAGATATAAACCGCCATGCTGTTACAATACATCCAAATGGGCTTCCATGAAGCCACCAAGCAGCTCATTCGGCAGAGCAAGCCTCTGACTCGTAATCATCCTTGCCCTTAAACCATCAAACAAATTGATGAAATTTAACTCAAACAGAAAATAATAAGAAACTGAAGAAACTTCTTTAAACATATCGTAATAAGAAATAGAAAAGGGAAGGGCAAAAATGGTTCTAGACATGGTCCCTGGTTCGAGTCCAGGTCGTGGAATTTTTCCTTCCCTTTTCTATTTAAAAAATAAAGAAACAGGTCCAAGAAAAAGTGATACGGTAAACTATTTTTTAATGCCGATGCATTTCGATGTTACATCATTAGCGTGTCCACCAATCAGGGGCTTGATTTAGAGGACTTACAAAACCGGTAAAGGAAGCCAGAGGGCGGACCAAATAGATTGTACAGGTATGACGTCAACACCATCCTCTATTAGGCTTGCCCTCTGGCTTCCTTTACCGGTTTTGTAAGTCTCCATGAAGCCCCTGATTGGTGGATGCCCTTATCCTGTTAGTCTATAAATTCCCATGTTTCTCACCTTACTTTGTAACTGTTTTGCCTGTGATAATGATGTAATATTGAAATGCGTCGGCATTAAAAAATAGTTTACAGTCTCACTTTTTCTTGGACCTGTTACTTTATTTTTTAAATGTTCAGTGATATTAGACGGTATGGACATCATGAACTTTTCTATTTGTTATTACAATATGTTTGAAGAAGTTTCTTCAGTTTCTTATTTTCTGTTTGAGTTAAATTACAATTTATTTGATAGTTTAAGGGAAAGGATGATTCCAGATTTGCGAGTTGGGGGGCTCGCTCTGCCGATTGAGCTGTTTGGTGGCTTCATGGAAGCCCATTTGGATGTATTGTAACAGCATGGTGGTTCATATCCGCGGTAGCTCAATTGTAAGAGCAGTGCCAGTGATAGGCATGGTCCCTGGTTCAAGTCCAGGTCGTGGAATTTTTCCTTCCCTTTTCTATTTATTATTAAAGATTTTTTTAATTAGCATCTTGTCATTGAAATGTGGCCATTGTAAATAGATAAATGTTTCTTAATGTTCTTGGACCCAGACAAGCCATATTTGGCCTCTGTATCAGAAGTAGCATGGTACAGTTCGAAATTTAAAACTTAAAACTTTTGACACTTTATCGCCAACTTTTTTTTATTTTTATTTTATTTTTTTACATAATATAGAAACCTTCCTTTAAATTATCTGTTTAATATTAGGCACATGCAAACATTAGAATTTAATAAAATAATCTTTTATAACATGCTGCTCTCATAATGAAGAGCGTTGCAACTCGACAAAATAGCGATGTATATCTGATCTTATAATTACCTTATGCAGCTACATATCTTAAACTGCTTGTATATTTCAACCCCTATATTTATTTTCTAGCAATAGCCAGAAATATTTATCAGAGTGTAATAAAAAAAATGACATTTAAACTTACTCAGAGCACTGGAGCATAAAAGGAGAAATTTTTCATATTTCGCCTCCATTACACAACACTGCAGTCCAGAACTGGAAAAACCAATTCAAACCATAGCAGAAGATTTTGTTGCTTTCGATGTCTTAATTATTTTTAAATGGAATTAGAAAATATTATAGTATTTCAATAAAAATCGGAGCCCTTGCAATCGTCTTCCCCCGTCGCTACGTCACATTTGGCTGCGCCATTGCATTACATCATCAACCTCATTAGAGAGAACTAAGGAAAATTGAACTTTGTGCCATCACTTGTAATAGGGGGAGCTAGTCATGTGGGTAGCGCACGCGATAGCATCAAATGATGTGTTTATGTTAGCAAGCTCAAATTACAATTTGACATAAGTTCAAATGAAAATTCATAGAAAAATAGCTTACAAACTTATTTTAAACATTTCTTCACCCTTCTGTCATGAATTTTCACAAATACTCTGGAAACTATTGTCATTTTTCTTGAACTTTTATGTATAAATTCTGAAAAAATTTTGAAACTCTGTATTTCATTTCTATGACATTATTTAACGATTTCTATTAATTTAAAAAAAAAAAAATGAAATGTATGAAAATGAAATAAACGCTATAAACCAACAAACATCTCGGAGTTAACAAAAATTTTCGGTCCAAAAGGATCATTTATTAATTTACAAAAAAAAGTTTCCAGAGTTATCACAGAAATCATTTCTTCTTTCAAAAAAATGGTCTGGCATAAGACTGTTAATTAGATTTACATGCATAATTAGTTAAAAGGACAAGTGAAATAAAAGAAAAGGCACTGATTAAACCCAAAGGCCTTAGATGAAGAATTACCGTATTTACCCGAATATAGTGAGAGGTTTTTTTTTTTTTCAAATTTAGAGGTGAAAAAAGAGGGGGGGGGGGTTGTAGTAGATTCGCGTATTTTGAAGAAAAAAACCAAAAAAAACCCACGTGCACGGCGGAGAATTAGAGTGGGTTCGGTTTACCCATGTTACAGCTAGTGAATGACAAGTCAAGATTCGCACATATGAAAAATTATTTCTTTAAATTGTCTAAACTTAGTACATCTTAGTTTAAAGAAAACATCGAAAGAATCTTTTTTTAATCTGTGTTTTAGGTGTTTTTCTTATTATTGTCCTTTTCTCTGTAGGCGCTTATTTTAGTCATTTCCGGTTAGAACGAGATGTTTGCGAGACTTTGCTTTTTGCCACATGTACTAGGCCTAATGTGCACGCAATCAAAGCGGACATTCAAACACATCGATCGTGAACTAAACAGTGATGGAGCGACGTGGATGTAGCAGCTCATAAATTTTAAAAGGATGTCGAAGAAGGTATGGTGCCAACTTTAAGTTGATGGCAGTTAATTTAGCTGAGACAACCAGTAACTGCGAAGCAACCAGAAAATTTAATGTTTTGGAAGGTAACATTCGTCTATGGTGGAAGCAAAAATGGCAATTAAAAAAACTCCCATTCCACTATAAAAGCTTTTAGTGGGCCAAAGAAAGGATGCTTTCATGATTTGGAAACACGTCTAGTCTCCTATGTTCAAGACAAACATAACCATGGCCTTCCCATCACAAGGAAACTACTAATGACCAAAGCACTTGAAATTGCTACCGAATTAAAAATTCCAAGAAGCGATTTCAAAGTCAGCATGGGATGGTGTGTTCGTTTTATGGAACAAGCAGGATTATCGCTGAGACGACGTACACATATAGCACCGAAATTGCCCCAAGATTATACGGAAAAATTAGTGGCATTCCAGCGATATGTCATCGGCAAAAGAAAGGAGCCATGCATATTTACTTGGATAAATGGGAAATGCAGACCAAACCCCTGTTTATTTCGATATGCCATCATCTACAACTATAAATGAAAAAGGCGCAACATCAGTGACAGTGAAAACAACAGGTAATGAAAAATTCAGAATTACAGTTGTGTTACAGCAGACGGACGGAAGCTACCTCTGTATGTCATTCTGAAAAGGAAAACTATGTCAAAGGAAAAACTTCCCCCAGGCATTATTTTCAGAACACAAGAGAAAGGATGGATGACTAATGAACTAGTCCTAGATTGGATTAAGGTTGTCTGGAATAGGCGACCTGGACATTTACTAAGACAACGAGGACTGTTAGTACTTGATGCATTTAGAGGGCATCTCACAGATGAAGTTAAAGCATCCTTAGAAGATGCCAACACTGATCTTGTCGTCATTCCAGGCGGCATGACTTCAGTTACAAGTGTTAGATGTGGTCGTGAACAAGCCGTTTAAGGACTATTTGAAGGAGGAATACAATGACTGGTTGGTATCTGGAAACCATTCTTTGACATCAACTGGAAAAATAAAAAACCCAACAATTTCACAAATTGGACAGTGGATTCTAGAATCATGGAGAAGAATTTCGAGTGATTCCATAATAAAAGGCCGGCCAGGTGGCCGAGAGGGCTAGGGTGTAGGCTTTCTAGTTCTCGAGTCCGCCTGGCTGTGGGTTCGAATCCCGCCGTGGGCATGGATGTTTGTGTTTGTCCGGGCTGCGTACTGTTATCACTTGTGTAAAAGGCGCAAAATTCCCTAAGTAGTCGACGCCTTAATTTCTAGAACCCCCACCCCCCATAATAAAAGGATTCAAGAAATGTTGCATCTCTAATGCAGTGGATGGCAGTGAGGATATTCTTTGGGAAGACCAGAATGAAACCGCATATTCTACAGACAGTGAAGATGAGTGATAGTTCATATGAAGAATATTGTAAATAATGTAAGATAGTGATAAATGAAACCAATATTCTACATGTAAAAAATTAATGGTTTGTATAAGAATTTCATATCTTATTCTCCATTATTTCTGGCATATTATGTAAATTATATAAAATTGTTTAGCAAATAAAGTTTATTAATAATTATGTTATGAAATTTGTTTCATAATTTTTTTTTTTTTTTTTCCCCCCCACTACTAAAAACTTTTTTTTCCAAAAAATGCCTTACAAAAACTAAGGGTCGTATTATATGTGGGTAAATACGGTACCTTGAAAATTCAAATGATCTGAAAATCTGTCAGTATCTGCTGAATTTCCAATGCAGTCATTGCTGATGAATAATACAAAAGTTCCAATAGGATTTCATCAGTTTGGATTAAATCAGCATGTACAAACTGTAAATATTTTTGTGCGGTTTGATGTGTTAGGGTGGAAAATTTTTTTTGATCAGTTTCTTTCCCCATCTATTGGGAGTTTTAAATTAAATTTTAATAAAACACAGGTAAATTATAGTCTGCAGATCTGATCTTGAGCCATATTTTACTGAGCACTCAGAAAACTAGAAAGTGATCGCGTAGACAGTTGTGGACAAATGCCAAGTGTGCAAAGCATGGGAAAAATTGTGGTTGCTATAACAATCATACCTGCAAGACATAATTGATGATGAGTCAGGAGGTCAT
Organism: Rhysida immarginata; assembly: GCA_023313115.1. Lineage (NCBI taxonomy): Eukaryota > Metazoa > Arthropoda > Chilopoda > Scolopendromorpha > Scolopendridae > Rhysida > Rhysida immarginata. The sequence continues at coordinate 3,182,175 of JAHWFO010009480.1, read as the reverse complement.
GCGCAGAAACTGATTGAAATGGGGGGCTCAAGATCCAATCTGTAGACTATAGTAAGTTTTTGCCACAGTGCGACAATACTTGTTATTCCAATCCAATATGCCCTGCGGGTTAAATTAGTTTAGGCCTGCAGTCACTTGGTAAAAATAATCATGTGGCCCTAGGTGCTGAAAGGCTGCCCATGCTTGTATTAAATAGAATACTAATATGCAAGTCTTAATTAGTTACCAGATTTTATAGGTTGTCCAGCAAGAGTTGAGCCTTGGAAGTTCTGAATTGGCTAATCAGTTAAAACTTGCTTGGTTTAAGTCTCAATTATAGAGAGTTTTATAACACAATTTTACTTTTTATATGGAAATTACATTTTTGATTAAGCCCAATTACATGGTGTGTAGTATTGCTGCATTTCAAATTTAAAAATAAAAATAATAATGTGCGGAGTGATGCCCACGCGGATAATTAAGAAAACCCTGTAATTCCATGTGCGTTGATGCCGTTCATGATTAAACTATATCAATGTCAGGTCACGCCAACTTGCCAGGACGTACTATAATTTTGCATACACAAAATGAGAGATTTGTTGGAAAGGCCATTACAAGCATTGTTACCAACTACTACTAGTTGTCAGGTTCCATGATGTTTGAGGGGAGGCAGTATAAAAGAAAAATTAAGCCTTAAGTTTCATTTATTAATTTCTTTGTCATTTTACTGCATTAAACAAAATAAGACTATTTTGTTAAATATATATTTAACCACTTAATTTTTTTCCAGGTCTGACCTGTCTTCTGGAGATCAAGTAAAGGCTGTAGAAGCATTGTCCCATGTTGTCAGCAGCAAACTAGGACTGCGAGAACAATTAGATGTCATACGCATCATTGATCCTTCAGCTGTTATTTCAACTTCTGATAAGGAATTTGTTATAGGTAAAAATTTTACATCATTTACCGTATTGCCTGAATTTAAGACAAACCTTAAATTGTAATGAAAGTGTCTATGAATTGTTCCCCTTTAAAGTAGTTTGGAAACAAAAATGGGTATTTGTTTTGGAGAGTGACCCATTGGGATACATGGTATTTTGATTTGCTGGCAAGTTCTTTTATTTGTACACTCTGACTCGATTTAACGCGATCGTCTGGAGCCATGATTTAACGACCGCGTTAAATCGAACCGTGTTAGAGGCCCCCCCCCCCCTTCCCATAAGCAAGCTTTCCTGACCCGAAAGAAAATTAAATACAGTAATGAGAAAACTTACAGTATATTGAGACTGATATTAACATGTATTTTTAGGGAAATTAATAAACAATATTACAATAAAGAAACAAAACTTGGATAGGAACACTGCTCGATCTAACGCGGTTGCGAAATCGTGGTTCCCGATGACCGCGTTCGACCGGGTCTGTACTATACCATTAAAATAGGCGTTCCTATTTAAGATTTCAAAGTTACCCCTGCCCCCAGTCCCCCTCCCTTGTGAGGGAATTTTTTAACTAATGAATTTCCCCCGCAAAATAATTTACTTTTGATTTTGGACATTTTTTCGTACAATGCTTAATTTCCGAGATATTCAGTTGTCTCAAGATAAATGCCTCGCCCTGTATAATTTACTTTCCTAACATAACACTCTTTTCATAACCCATAATCTGGGTTTACACTGTGACATTGCCGCCACCCCTCCCCCCTACTATTACCCACCACCCCAGTCAGTTACCAGAATAGTCACGAGGAGGAGCTTGTCAGGAGCTTGAAGCACTGCATAGAGGGCAAACACATCTGATTGGGCTGCAAATAAAAGAAAAGCAAAACAAACATCCGTACAAGCTTATCTTCACACAGTAATGTTTATTATTACCTTTGCTTACTTAGGTCATTCGCATATATACATATAGACAGTGGCCAAACACCACACTATGGAACAAAGAGTTCAGAAAACATGCCCTAGCATAGAGGGGCCCCTTAATTAACTATAGAAAACTTTTAATGTTAGAATCAACAGTTAATACATTTGATGGGCAGCAGCAAAGTGCAGTTCCATGCTCTCGGTGACGTGACAACCAATCACGTGCCGATGAATGAGCTTCCGGTCACTTTTGCGAGTGCGTAACGATTACGCAATGAGGGTGCCACCTGCAATCAGTGTACCAAGCTAAGAATACGGTCATCAAATATTCCGGGCTAGTGGACGCAAACAAGCGCTACGTGAACCCTTTGATTACGACGGGGGGACCACAGGAACCCCTGTTCCTGTTTCTTACATGAGGCACGCAACTGATGCAGGATCACAGCCCACTTAATCGCCGCGCTCCACTATATATGATGCGGACTTGCTTGTGGCATGTGACTGTCCACCCCTCTGCTCTTATGCAAATACACACCTATCACTAAATTTACTCTATCGACTTTATCTAACATCATAATTAAGCTGTACAAGATAAATCGGATAAACCAGTTACTACCAAAAGTAACATAACAAATCCCATTGTTCGCTCAAAGGAGCATGAAAACATTACAGCGAATTGTTTAGACACAATGTTTTACGTCTGAAAACATTTCAGGGAAACGAGAGCGCATAGCTCTAGCGAAGACACTCTTGGATACTGGATGGCACAATCCTTCACAAAGTAGCATTCCTGTCATGGAGATAAATATATAGAAACAGTACGCTCACCAATAAGTCGTCAATTTGCACACGTTACAGGCTTTATGGCCCGATGCTCCAACCTACAATTCTCGTGGCTGGCGCCCCTCTGGCGATACTTTCAGTGGGCGACAATATGCGATCTTCAGTGATAAATTGACACATGGCTCAGTAGAAGAACTCTCAACTGCCTCACTATTCCAGATAATAAAGAGTGTGTTGAGCTTGATTCAGTTTTTATTGCATATATTTAAATTGCAATAATTCAGGAAAGTGAGCTCCACATTTTCAAAATGGCCGACAGCCGTTCGAATCGGCCCCAGACAGTGAGAAAACCAAAGTTTCATACGGAGAACAAAGACTCATCCAATCTGACGAAAAACTTCAGTCGGAGAGAAAAATAGAAACAAAAAAAAAGTCAAACATTGTTGAGAGATGCCTTCGTCAGCTTCCCGGAAAATCTCCGATAAACAATGAAGACCTCAACAATACTTCGCAGTCAAGACAGCGGCCAAGCAATTAAGTAACTCTTAATTGTAAAAAAAAAACAAAAAAAAAAACTTAACAAATCTATTATTATAATAACGTTTTTCCATACTATGAAATAAAACACAGGCCACTGCACTACGACAACAAAACACCGACAAGAAAAAACTACCTGTTCAACACACAACACCTGAATTCAAACCCACACCACACACGCACAAACACACTAGATCACCCCTCCTCCGTCAATAATGGGGCTAAAGGGTTAAACTTGGTATCATTCAAACACTCATGGCATGTATAATCATCATGGAAAATTTCATTCAAATCTGATCATTAGATCCGAAGATATAACCGTTTTTTAAAAATGCGTTTTCACTGTGGCCGCTCTCCTTAAACAGTTTTTTCAATCAGTTTCAAAGCGTGAAACCGGCTATTGTAGTCTCTCTGTGCATAACTTGGAAACATGATGTGATAGAAAAAAGTTAAAACAGATTCAGCCCACAAAAAACCACAAGAATAAGGCAAATCATTCAAAAAGTTTTTTTATCGTTGGCTTGTGTTATTCGAACTATTTTGATTTTAATTGGTTTGGATAATCAACGCTTTACTGTACGTTAAAATATGAAAAGATGTATCGAATTTAACATAGAAAATGGAGGTTTCAATAAATATCAGCTGATTCCTTATATTGGAATTGTAATATGGAAGATGGTGCAAAAATAAATTCAAAAATGAATTGCCAGTGGTGGTTTTAATTCTTTGGTATTTGTTTCGGATTGTGCTAGGATACTGAGAAAGGACACTAATGACCTGTAAATCTGCCCAAAATCCTACCACCCAAGCCACATTGAAATTGTAGTGTGCTGGATTTAAGTGTTTTATTTTGTTATATATTATAGTAATAGAAGGTAGGTGCCAGTGGGCTCCAGAGATACTTTTTTTTAATGTGTGTATAGTATTTGGCAAAAACTGTTTAACATTGAAATTGCCTCAAAACAAAAGATTATTGACAAAATAAAAATTGACCTTACAGTAAACATATTACCGTAATTTACGGTAATAACGCCGCAAGCGGTAGTTAAGCCGCACCGATAAAAACGTATCATTTTAGAAAAAAAAACAAACTGTAATTACGCTGCAGCGGTAGTTAGGCCACACCCCCCTCCCCCTTTATGATAGACAAGTACCGTATTTTCGCGAATATACCCCGCGGGTTATACACTTTTTTTACATCTGCGGGAGGGCGGTGCGGGGTTTCCAAAATACTTTTTACATGAATGATGTGTGAGATGGAAACCAAGAACAAGTTGAACTAAAAGTGTAATAATGCAATCTAGAAACTGTTTCAATAGAATGGTTCCAATGAGTGAACTGCTATCTTCCAAGCAAACACCCCTTTATATATTAAACTATGAGGGCCAGAAGGGCTGTGATTGGTTGCCAATAGAAGCCAGGAAATATGAGCCAATCAAAATAAGGCTAATCTAAAAGCCAGTCATGATAGATAAGGATATCTTCATGATTTATGATTTTTATAGAAACAGGATATTTTAATTACAAAAAAATATAAAAATACAACTTCCTAAAGTAAATATAAATTAAAGGTATTTAGGGATCAAAGATATTGTAATATTTATTTTAACTGAACAACACATTGTATATTACATTCAGAAATAAAATTATTTTTAACATTAAAAATACTGTATTTTATAAATACGAAGGTTTTTTGTATCTAATATACAATTATGTAGTAAAGAATTGTTGGCAAAAACAATATAAAGGAAAGCAAACGTCTTCACGTAAATAATAGAAAAGATTTAAAAGGTTTAATATTAAGCTTTAAACAAAGTTTCATAACAGAGTAAATAAAGAATGGTCTATGAAGATTTTTACATGACAAACCTCATAGCGCTTATTAATAAATTTCGACATTTAAACTATCATAGATTATATGTCTATAAAAGCCGAAATCGAGAACACAGTGCCACACCCTCCAGAATCTGGCATATTTTGGTAAATGTATTATATGGTTGTTATATTAGATGTTTAAATTATTGATTGAAATAGGAAAGAGATCCAGGTTGTGGAATTTTTTTTCCTATCTTCATCAGTTCTTAAAGCAATAAACAACACATTGTGTATTGCATTGAGGCTTAAAATTAAAAACTTAAAATTCCGATTCATTATCGCACGATTCTTCAAAAAGTTTCTTAATACAGTACAGATGGTGGTTTATTAAAAAAAAAAAAAAAATAGGTCATTTCATTTTGAAAAAGGCAAAAATACAGTTACAGTAGTTTACATGAATTTTTATAGTTCGAAATTATTACAGTACATATGGTGTATTAATGCATTAAGTGCTGTAATAAATATTCATTTGAAATTTATTTCAAACGAACTTTGATCTGACGAATTTCAAACGAAATTAGCATATAATACTTAATATACTTGCATATTACAGTATATTATGTAGTATTTACAATATACAGTACATTAATTCCTATTTTTTTCTCATTTTTTCGTCTCCAAAAGCTAATGTAAAAGTGAATTCTCAAAAACAAGATGGCGACTCCATATCCTAAAATTGTCCAAGAGCATTTTTTAAAGTTCAAATGAATATTTATTACAGTACTTAATGCATGAATATATAATTTCGAAAAATGAACATACAATAAAAACTCATGTAAACTACTGTAACTGTATTTTTGCCCTTTTCAAAATGAAATTACCTTTTATTATATTTTTTTTTAACCCGGCGTCACTCGCGCCAAATTTTATAACAGCACTACCCGCGCTGCGGTGTTTACACCGCACTTTTTAAAAGTGATTTTATTTGATAAAAAAAAGAACTTAGTGAGATAAAATAACATAAAATGTTATTTATTAAACTTTTATAAATTTCTTTATGCCAAAATTCTTCATTCATCATCATAAATCATCATTACTAATCACATCATCGCGGAGAATACATCACTCGCGCCAAATTTTATAACGGCACTACCCGCGCTGCGGTGTTTACACCGCACTTTTTAAAAGTAATTTTATTTGATAAAAAAAGAACTCAGTGCAATTTTATTTGATAACTCAAGATATTGCAGTTTATGACCACTTATACAAATTAGAAGAAAATAATAAAATTAAATGATCTTAAAGTGATTTTCAAGAAATCATGTTTATGTCAAAAATTTACTTACATGACTACTCGCACAGCGGTGTTTGCACCGCAAAGTGAAACCAAGCGTGGAAAACATAGCTTTAATCTCCACTTTCGATAAAATGAATGAGATCAACACCGGCGCTATCTATTGCCAATAAGTTGTACTTGAAATACATGGAAGTCATCACAAGGTAGTGCCTCTGTATGATGAGCTATATCAAAAAAATCAAAAAGTGTGGTGTAAACACCGCTCGCGCGAGTGTCGCCGGGTTTTTTTTAATAAACCACCATCTGTACTGTATTAAGAAACTTTTTGAAGAATCGTGCGATAATGAATCGGAATTTTAAGTTTTTAATTTTAAGCCTCAATGCAATACAGTGTTGTTCATTGCTTTAAGAACTGATGAAAATAGGAAAGAAAATTTCACAGCCTGGATCTCTTTCCTATTTCAATCAATAATTTAAACATCTGTAAAAATCCTCATAGACCATTATTTATTTACTCTGTTATGAAACTTTGTTTAAAGCTTAATATTAAGCTTTTAAATCCTTTCTATTATTTACGTGAAGACGTTTGCTTTCTTTTTATTGTTTTTGCCAACAATTCTTTACTACATAATTGTATATTTGATACGAAAAACTTTGTGAAATAAGTGGAACTTTTGTATTTATAAAATACAGTATTTTTAATATTAAATAATAATAAAAATAATTTTATCTCTGAATGCAGTATACAATGTGTTGTTTATATAAAATAAATATTAAATTATCTTTGATTCCTAAATACCTTTAATTTATATTTACTTTATGAAGTTGTATCTTTATATTTTTTTGTAATTAAAATATCTAGTTACTATAAAAATCATAAATCATGAAGATATCTTTACTATCATGACTGCGTTTCTATTGGCTCATGTTTCCTGGCTTCTAATAACAACCAATCACAGCCCTTATAGGGCTCATTGTTTACATATATAAAGAGATGCTAGTTTGCTTTCTTTATCAGTTGCTTATTTCAATCCCCTGGATTCATCTGCTAACTTTTGTGTTGAATTTCCTGCTCGATTTTTCTTTTCCTGCAAAATAAACTCTTTTTCCATTTCTCATTTTTTATGTCTTGGAACTTTTTATACTGCCAATACAATTTTTATGAATTTTAATTGAGTTTCGTGTTTGAAATAATTAATTATACTTATTAATTTTCTGCTTTATGTAATATTAACTCGGAAGTGTTTTGAACCCTGCATATTGGATATCCCGCGGGGGGTATACAGGGGTGCAGGGTTTCCAAAATATTTTTTACATAAAAGTGGAAATCTGCGGGGTATCTAGGGGTGCGGGATATATTCGCGAAAATACGGTAAAACGGATTGGCTTAATTTAAGAGAAACTTTCAAAATCAGAAGTCAAACATTCTTCTTCATTTTCATCATTATCGTCAGCAATAGTTTTGTATGGTTAACAAGCAGCTCTGATGTGCAATCATGACAACAACGATTTCAGAAAACATTCTTCTTCGATGTGATGCAGTTGCATTCCGCCCTGATGAAAATCAAACGAAATTAGTGCATAATATACATTACAGTACCTTAATTTTCCTGTATATACAATGTACAGTTCATTATTTATTACATTTATTCACTTTTCATTTGAATTTCCCACTTCCCGTCGCCATTATATCACATCGAAACAAAGTTACCCTTCATGGATTGAGCAGGTACATTCGTATTTTTTTTGGTGCCGGAAATTCAAATGAAAAGTTGCACAATGAACTTCAAACAAAATTAGCGTATAATATACATCACAGAACTTTAATTACCCTGTATTTTCAATGTATAGTTCATTATATATTACAATATTTCACTTTTCATCTGAATTTCCCATCGCTAATAAAATACGAATGTAAGTTTTCAAATATGAAGGCCAACAAATATGTGGTAAAGTGGCATTCTGTTCATATTGATCACTTTCGCTTGCAATAATAGCCGACAGTGAAAGCGTATCCCACCTTGAAGTATGTTCTGAATGCGTTTATAGTTTTGTAATGAATCTGAAGGCACAAAACACGTCAGGATACATGCGTTTTTCTTTTTTTTTTTTTAGGATAAATCTTCACTTTTAGGTGACGGCGACGCACACTCTACTCGCTCCCGCAAGATTGGCCCGCACACACACTGATATAGTGAAAACGGGAAACGAAATTGGTCTTTAAGGAGAACAAGTTGCCTGTTAGCGTATTTCTTTTGTGTTTTTTAATTAAAATTTCTTATAGCTGGATACACGGTAGGGGCGAAGGAGCTGAAGATAAAAGCGAAGATTGTTTTACATTTTTTATTTTTTAAAGTTTTTTTCTCTTAGGTTTTGAATTTTCTTTAAAGTTTTGTTAGGTTTCTCATAGATTTTTGCGTTTTAACGCTCATATGAACTATACATTGTAACTACAAGGTAATTAAAGTTCTGTGATGTATATTATACGCTAATTTCGTTTGAAGTTCATTATACGACTTTGCATTTGAATTTCCTGTTGCCAAAAAAAATACGAATGTAACTCAACATTAACAGAATGCCACTTTACCACATAAAACAATGTTGTTGGCCTTCATATTCGAGAAGTTACATTCGTTTTTTATTGGCGACGGGAAATCCAAATGAAAAGTGAAATATGTAATATATATTGAACTCTACATTGTAAATACAGGGTAATTAAAGTTCTGTGATGTATATTATACGCTAATTTCATTTGAAGTTCATTATGCAACTTTTCATTTGAATTTCCGGCGCCAAAAAAAATATGAATGTACCTTCTCAATCCATGAAGGGCAACTTTGTTTCGATGTAATAAAATGGCGACGGGAAGTGGGAAATTCAAATGAAAAGTGAATAAATGTAATAAATAATGAACTGTACATTGTATATACAGGGAAATTAAGGTACTGTAATGTATATTTTGCACTAATTTCGTTTGATTTTCATCACATTGAAGCAGTATCAGTTTTCTGAAATTGTTGTTGTCATGCTGTTTGGGAAAAAAAAACGGTAGTTAAGCCGCACAGGCATTTTTGACAACTTTTTTATTAGATAAGCTGCAGCGTTATTACTGTAAATTACGGTAGTTTAAAACCAACTAATTTTGGCATTTAATCCTGCCTTCATCAGGATACAAGAGAAATGAGCTAGCAGCCCTTGTATAATGAGACAGTGAATGCTTTAAGGTTGGTTTGAAACTAACATGTTGTACTGTAAAGTGTCTTTTCATTTTGTCTTTAAACACAGTACAAAGAACAATACCCTCACAAAAGATTACTGCACGATTTGTATTACAATGGGGTACTCTCAAATCTTTTAATTTTGAGTTGTTCAGAATAAAAAAAGTTATTTTGGGGATTTAGATTAATGTCATCAAGAGCTGGTTTGATTTTATTTTCCTGTTTTCTGACTATGCAATTTGTAGTCTACATTTAATTAGACACATGGCATTGTTCATTTGTTGACGTCTTATGCCGCAGATTCCTTAGACTTCCAAGTGGCATAGTTTCATTGTAACAGCGTATTACATGATTTTAGTGCTTCAAGTGAGGATAAAAGTTAATTTGAATGTTATTTTCAGAATTATACCTTTAACCTGTTGTTAATGCCATTTCAGATTTAAACTGTTTAAACAATGACAAATGGTTGGCAGTAAGAGACTATGTAAAACATGCAAAATGGAATTCTCACAACTCGAATAGTAAAAGAGGTCGTACACCCTCTGAGCTAGGGTCGTCATCTAAACCGAAGCATATTGCATCCATTAGAAGACATGAAGAAGTACAGAGTAGAAACCAGTTAAATGATGCCAAAAGAAAATACACAAAAGTAAGTTACCGTATGTTGTATCTCTTGGGTTCACTGTTATTCTATGAAGGTTATGAATAGATTTTTGGAAAAGTTGAATTTAGAAAAATATACTTTTTTTTTATGAATTATTATTTTATTTATTTATTTTTTTTATAGTAAAAGCCACTTATTTAGATAATCAATCATTATAAAATGCCCCAAAATGTATACATTCTAGAGTAATTAATGTTTAAACATTGGTAAGAATGAGTACAGTGATGTCTCATCACTGCATTATTCCTTAGTCAGAAGGACCATTGGAAATTGGAATGTTCTTGCTCCCTATACATTTCTTTCTTGTAAAAAGAGAAATGGAAACAAAAAACAAAAAAAAAAACTAGAGAGAGGGTTTACCTATTAATTAGTAAATAACAGATTAAAGTAATAATTTTGATAAGAAAGTGAAGTTCAGTTTGATTGCACTTCTGGGGCGAAACAGCACTCTTGGTGTGGATAACAAGCTTTTGATATACAAGGTTGTGATTCGTACTATTTTACTCCATGGAATGCCTGCTTGGGCTTCTATTTGCAAATCTTATAATGTGCCCCCTGCCACACTCTTATGCCTCAGACCTATGGGCACACTGCTTACTTGTGGGCTGGGGTTTGTCAGGGGTTCTGGGCCTGATATGAGGGGTAAGCATTGACACGAGACATTTCAAATTATAAATAATTACACGTTTATTCAATTTAAAATCACAGCACAGTGCTGTCCACTGGCCACCCTTAGCAAATTTACTGTATTACTCCCTAATATCTCATTCGCACTACAGAACTAGATCGGGTCGATCCAGATACAAACTAGATTCATTGAGAAATTGGATTAATTTCAGATCCACAGAACGTTCGCACTTCAGCGCTGCTATCGAGTTAGCGAACTCGTACATTATCTCCACCCAGCTTTACAACTCCAATTCTTCACTATAGTCAACAGGTGCATGGTATTATATATGGACGAATTTCTTTTTTGTCATCTCAATCCATCCAAGTTTTCAAGCCACAGGCCGAATAAAATTTTCTTTTTTAATTTGGACCACGAGTCGATTGATTTGTTTGGACGCCATTTTGTGTAAACTTAATCGTGCAAGGGATTGTAGGAAGAAACGAATCTAGATTGGCAGCATTGATCGAGCTCTTCGAATCCAGATCGCTAGCGTTCGCACTTCAAAATTCGAATCTAGTTCAAGCTGCCGATCTAGATCCAATGTGCTAGTGCAAACATAGTATTACAATCTAGACAACTTATAAACTTAATGATGAGGGGCCCCTCTCAACTTAAGCCTTATACAGTTTATGAAACTCTCCTTATTTATATAGCTAATCACTGTTTAACTTATCGCTATATTCTAAACGACTTAGTACTCCTCGTTTTAGTACTCCTCGTTATGTTTTGGTATATGGACAAGCAATATAATACGCTACTACAGTTTTGTTGCTCTGCATGGAAGGGTTGGCAGTACACGTTATAGTAGGCTACAAGTATTTACATTCAGAGCAGGCCTTCCCTGTCCATTCCATATTATCACGCACACAAAGCGTCGTGTTGCAAAAGAGGAGAGCATGTTAACCCCTCCCCGGGCAGCCTACACCAAATGGATTTGCTCGTTTAAGCAAGGGATCTTAATGCTGTTCACCGCTAACGTTTCTGCGTTTTAACATGCGTTGCAAGGCGAATTTCAGCACCTGATCCTACTAACCACCACGTGACTTGTGCCACACCCCTCATTCATACAATAGGGACAACACTTGAGTTGCTAAATTGGAGGTAGCTGAACCACCCACTCCCCAAGCACTGTTCTATACACTTAAAACTGTCTCTAACAGACTCGTGTAAAAGTTCACTGTTACAACGTTTGGCTATGATTCCCATTTATAATTCCTTCTGCAGACCCCAGCTGAATATATTCAGTGTTCCACAGTTTCAGACACATTGCTGGCTCGGTCACATTCTACTAGCAACGCTACGCTTTCGCACTGCAAAGTAACTTCTCAACTTTGAAGAGTCACTCACAAATGGGTCTCCTCTGCGCTGGATAATAGTCAATGAAAAACCAACTATCCCATATGCAGTCAACTCGTTTGTCCACTACAGACTGCTTTCCTGCACTGCATTCCGAGGCAATGGTTCGAAATTGTGCCCCTCCGGGGTCCAAACTCCGATGAGCGATAGCAAAATTAACACACCTCCGAATTCATTAAAAGACAATTCACGGATTAGTAAACATTACTAACTGTAACAAATAACTTGTTTAAATTCTAGAGTTTACTGACATGTCAAATATGCACAATATAGAACATGTAATGTCAACCTGATCGCTGCTAGGGTTAACTCCCCGTTTGAACAGCCTGCACCCAAGGACAAAAATACGTCCTCACATGTCGCTAACCCAATATCAACAACCAAAATTTTTATATAAAAAAACTTCTCCCTCCGAACCAGGAGACGTAACAATTGATTGTTGGGAGGCTGACATCATTATCTCAGAATCTCTCTGAGAAAACAATGCCAGCTCCCCAGCAATCGGTACAGCAACGACAATTGCCACAACAGTACATGTAATAATAATACAAACAACATAATCAACGTAAATAAAAACCCCTTAAACACTGATTACACTCAAGAGAAAAGAAAACCATAATACAGCAATTTCGCTCATAAACAGGATAAAATTACTCCATAGAAAACCTCCCCAGACACTCAGCAAGTGCCCCAAACAAAAGAGCATCAATCCATGCTCAGTTTCTGCTGGGCCCATGTGACACTCACTGACATGGAATGTTACAATTATTGTGAGTAGACAGTTCTTGAGTCAACTATAACAACCTCTATAACACAAATGGTTTAGAATACATATTATTATTGATTAGAAATTGTTACTTCCATTCCAGTTTCTCCTTATTGAATTACTTAATATGAATAAACTCTGAAACATTCTTAATGGTAAATACAGAATTTCATGATTTAAAAAAAAACAAACAGTGGAACCCAGACTTCTAATCAGTTGTGCCCCATCTTGCTAAGTTTCTGGGTGCATGTTTTATTGATGTACTTGAAATTGATTTTCCTTTAGCCTTGATTTAAGTTTTTTCCAAATTGTATGTTTTTTTTGGTGCTGGGCTTTTAAAAAGACCACAAAATTTAAGAACCCTGGCATTTAATTGAGGTTCCACTGCATTATAAAGTACTCCTGAAGCTCATTGTCATTAACCCTTTTGCTACGTAAATAGGGTTACCAACAACTGTTAGTTCTACTGGCTTTCACAAAATAATTCATTTAAAATGCATGAAAAACAGGACATGTCTGGAAAATGCCGGGTGGCTGGTAACTCTATACGTAAAGCGTATATACCGTATTTACCCAAAATTTGATTACTTTTACCTGCGGAAAGCGGATTCATCCCACAGCTTTTAAAAAAACTTCTCGTCATGCTGCGAGAAATGGATGATTTTATCATATCAGGAATGACCATAAAATTTGATTACGCAGTGAAAAGGTTAAGGTCAGCAGCATGCTAATTTTTGTGTATTAGTAGTCTTAATTCTTTTTGAATTGAATTGTAGGTAATTTATTAAACAGTGGATCTTTCCTTAATGGCCAACTTCTCTTTCAGTTGCCTCCTGATAATGGCAAGTTTTGTATTTGTACAGAACTGATTTTTGGCCTGTATAATAATACTTTTGACTCTAAACTACAACTTGACAATAAAAACGAAAAGCTTTAAGGAGAGTTGCTGACGAAGAAAGCAGGTTTTTTTAAAATTATAATAACTTTTCTATTTATGAATGAAATTAAATAAAATTTTAATTTTGGAGATTAAAATCTTTCGAAGTTTAGAAAATCACTTGCACAGGTCGAAAGTAGTAGAGGGTCTGAAGGTTCCAATATGCAATTTTCAAATATTTTAAAAAACTGACCCCAAATTCGACTCCCTGAGGTCGAAGTTATTGATGCTCCGAAAAAAAAACGAACCAGTGCAGGGATACTTAAATAATTAGGTTACAGAAGAACTCTGATAACTGAAATTTTAAAGAAAGAACCATGATATACAAGAACGATTACAAAAAGGTGATGGGAATAGAAAATTGAAAGATATAAAACAATTTATTGATGTGAATGTCCAGACAATGAAATTATTTCTAAGACATATTTCAAAAGTAACTGCCAGTTGGTTAAATGAGAAAAATGTAAAATTTATTAGCGTTCTAAATACATATATTCTTATATTATTCTCCTACGTTGTCACCATTTTGTTCCAAACAGTTTTGATGTCGTAAAACAAGCTTCTTCTGGATAAAATTTTGCTACCTAGAAATTTGGCTGTATTTGCACAGAGATTTTCAACTCAAATGTGTTGTAATGTGATGTTTGTTCCAGGCTCCATGAAATCAACCAATGCTCCGGAACAGGGTTCGCGCTTACTCACAATTTATGCGTCAAATGGGCATTTTTGTTAAAAATTGACTCGTGATTTTTTGACCAGCGAGTCAAAATTGACTTGTTAAATTTTGAATATCATCAGCCCATATCCTTCTCACCACATTTTAACATTTCATCTTGTCACCTGCGCTCTTGTTTAAATTTCCAATTAACTATAGCAGCAACTACAGAGATTGTGGTTGCATGTAAAAATATAGAAATTAGAAAGAATTTAAAATTTGACTCGCATCTTCTGAAATTTGACTCGCAGTTTTCAGGCTTGGGAGTCAAATTGACTCCTAGATTTTTTGTCCTAGCGCGAACCCTGCTCCGGAATACTGTTACCATGATGTTCTTTTAAGACTGGGTTCGCTTGAATTATTTTCAGTTTGGATGGACTGAAATGCCACTGTATGGATTGATCTTGTGCCCAGTGACTACCATTTCTTTCTACACTTCAATAACTGGCTTGCGTCTTGACGATTTGAAGAAACTGAAGAATTGAAAGCCTCAATTCGAAACTGGCTGAAATCCTAGGCAGTGGAATTTTATGTGGAGGTTTGAAGAAGCTCGTTTCACAGTATTGTAGAAAAATAATGCAAGGTTTTGTCTTTTGGGGCCACTACTAAATTTTCTGTTTTCATTTCTCATTTTAAAACTGATTGGCTCTTACTTTTGAAATACACCTTGTAACAAATCATGTGGAGGGGCTTCCTTTTTGTGGTCCAATTCTCTAACAGAAAAGGCTGGATTCTAAGGAAGACAATCGTCAGTTCCAGATTTTTTATGCATCAAAATAATAAAATGCTATAAAAAGGCATTATGCATTGCCTTACTGTAATAAAGTAAGTTTGTGGACATGAACTCTCAATAGCAGCCATAAACCAGAGTGGCCACTTATTTGAAGGCAGCCTTTAAAAAGACTGTACCTAATTGTGCCAGTTCTTCCCAAACTTGTTACTGGACATTATTTAGAGGTTTCACTAAATAATAATCAGTTATTGAATAATAATTCATTATTATTTATGTAATTACCATATAAATAAGGATTTTAACAAATTGAAGTTGTGTTCAAGGATTGTTTCTATTGTTAAATAATATTGTTTAATTTATTGTAGAGACTAAACAAAGAGCAGCAAATGCAAATGAAAGCAATGAAACAAAGGCAGAAAAAAGAACAGAAGCAATTGATGAAGGAACTCAAAAGTGGACTATTCGCACGGGAAGAAGTCTTGTCCTTATCCCAATCGGTACTGGAAGAGGATATTGACATTTTAGACTGACATAAAATTTTATTAGTTTTTGAAAATATAATAATTGAAAATATGCAAATTTTTTTAAAAATCTATCCAGCAAACTTCTATTTATATGAAATGTGTACATAATTCGCCCATATTGCCTTTTATACAGAACCTCTTATTGAGGAGAAAAAATGAAATCTACGCAAATTTAAACTGTTATGAAAGACAACTTTAATGCAATGTATTTTTTTACATTGAATCTTTCTATTTTTTATATATATAAAAAAAAGAAAAAATGTTAACAATTTGATGTTTTTTTTTTTTTATCAAAAACTTAAATTATCTTCCAAAAAAATGAAAAGACCACAAAATAAAACAATAATTCATTATTGCTTTGCTCAAATGTTTTGAATCTTTTATTTCTCTTTGAAAATCCGACGTTTTCTTCTTGCTATCAACCTTGCTTTAAAAAGGATTGATTTGCCCATTTAAGAGGATATAGTTAAATTATCCACTATAACAATCGACACTTGCAGACCAAAAAAATTACACCTCATGCTGTACTCACGTTGGATTGTTGCTGGGGGGGACCGCCAGATAAATTGGAAGGTCAAACCCGACGTTATCCCCCAATAGGGAGTGCAAGTGTGACGTCAGCCCTGGTTCCAAACAAGTCTTCTCGCTTCGGGATTTAACATGGTTCCAAAGTAGGGATGGAATAAAATCGCTTTGTATAAGCCCAGTGTTTATAACACATTTAAGATGTGAAATTGTTTAGTTCCTCACTGCTCAAGGAGCTAAAACAGCGATTTAGACATCTATCGTTTTCCCAAAGAAAGAAAGATCCACGAACGATGGCATTCTTTTGTTAAGTGATTAAAAAGCGTTCTAATATTAATGTATAAATTATATAATGGTATTAAATGCGCTAATAATATAAATTACACAAATTAACATAATTTAAGAGATGTCATTT
>JAHWFO010009480.1:3103861-3164453 GCA_023313115.1 Rhysida immarginata | reverse complement strand
TGGTTGTCCAAAAGTCATCAATATTTGTTTCTATCAGAAGCGTTAGCTTCCGAGCAAAGCGTAATTTTCCTCAGATGAAAAACTTGCGCTTGGTACGTTTAAGTTCTCTCCACTATGCGTCCAGATAATTGCGTGCAACAGCGATTATAATCGAAACCTAAGAATGTTATTTAATCATTTTGAAACTTCCCCAAATATCTGAATTTTTAGGTAAAAGATGGCGTTGGCGTTGCAAACAACGTGGAATTGGTTTCACTCCACTCTAATTGGTGGAGGTTGCTAATACTAACGTGTAACGGAGATTACAATTTGAAATACTTCGCTTGAAAGCGTTAAATTAAAAAACTATATATGCTTTTACAAAAAATTATTATTAACGTATAATTTTCTTTATGCAATAATTAAGTTCACCAATTATTGATGCAAACCACCTTTGCCGTTATTCGGTAATAGGTGATTGATGTTAATAATAAAATTTGCTTCGTTTTAAAATTTTTTTTTTTTCCAAATAACAACGACGATTTCTCCTATAGTGGAATCTGTTATATAATAGTAAGTCCTTTACTGATCTAAATAAGGTAAGTATGGGTCTGCCGGGTTATATTTATACCAGGGATGGATGAAAGTAGTAAGTCCTTTCATCCATCCCTGTTTATACGTATTACAACGTGATATCAGGTGTGTATTAAAAATCCTCACATAACATTCATGAGCTATTTTTAATACAAAATTGTTTAGAATTTCTACAGCAGACACTTTGCTCAGAAACGAAGCTTTGATGTTTTGTGTGTGTACTTAAAAATCAGATGGCGATTACGTAAATATGTGGACTATGTAATTAAAAGGTTCATGAAATATGTTGGAGTCAAGGTATAGATCCCCATAACAATAGGTAGCAAACTGTTAGAATTAGAAAGAATCAGCAGAATCATTCTAGAGCCCATTGTTTTAACATGTTCTACCCTTATAAATTTTATTCATAGAGCATCATACAATTTTCAGTGATGTGGACACGAAATGGCGGAAGATATTTTTCACAAAATGGCTGCCTGAGCGGAATGGCGAGCGTTATTGAAGAGTTAGCTTGGAAATGAGAATTAAGCAATTTATCTTTGAACTTGTTTAAATATTTAACTAGAATTTTATAAACGAACACGCGGATTATGAATGTTTCTAATATTCATTCTATATGCGCAAGCATTCATTGTATCAGTGCTCTACTGTACACTAATAACATAATTCATAAATATGGATAAAGCGGTCAAACGCGTTATTAAAAATATATAAGTATGTCGTATCTAACTTAAATAAATAATAAAAATGAATTGTTCGTGAAACAATGTAATTTGCATTGAGATTCATGTATAACGTAGTTATTCAGATTGCGGATTTAAGTAGTGATAGAAGAGTGAATGTGAAAAGAAGTAAACGAATATTGTACGCAAGTCAGGCACTACTTTCAAAAGTTAGGGAAATCTATTAATAACCCCAAGCAGTTTACTATCAAATGCAGCAGCATATTTTAATAAACATTAATAGCAGGATTAATGATGATAGGATACGAACACGAAATGACGCTTGTGAGCAAGTGGTGTATGGAGGCGGGAAATTAGAAAACAACTCTTATTAAAGAATCTTAATTAAACGTATTAAGCTCTAGTTATAAGGCATGTTTTAACTGAAGTCGAGTTGTGGATTTGTGATTAGAAGAATGAAATGTTTATTTTTATTTATTTATATGTTGACTTGAGTGTACCCTTAATTAAAGTGACCACGTGCTCTATTACTGAGCACGTGACGATCCATAACAACAACAAATCTTCTGGTCACAATGAGCGCTGAGAGCTGATATGCTGTAGCTTTTTGCGACTTCGCATCATAAGTAATTTTAATCTTTATTTTAGATGCGTGCAAAATGATCAGTTCCAGTATGTTCAATAATCAATTCTGTATAAATTTCACTTCCAACCCCCCCCCCCCCTCCATTCGAAGTTGTAAAATGGAGTGAGGAAAAAAGTACAGGGTGTTTAAAAACGACAACACAACCACCATCTTACCAAAGAAATACAGGTAAAACCTCCTTATAACGAACTGGAAGGGGCCAAGGCCAACACCTCCTAGAGAGAAGGCCTGCGCACAAAAACGTCATACATTGTTACATCATCATCAAACGGCTATTGTTAATCGTATTTCTACCAATAATAAGCTCTAAATTTGGCCGCTTGATGATGATGTAACAATGCATACAGTTTTTGTCCGCAGGCCTTCTCTCTAGAAGGTGTTGCCAAGGCCCGTTTTCAGAATGAGCACTCATGCTCCTGCTCAAACCATTGTTGAGTATAACTTCAGTAATATGGAATTTGTATTCAACAATGGCTTGAGCAAGAGGATGAGCGCTCATTCTGAATACGGGCACAAGAATTCAGATCGTCATAAAAAGAATTTGTAATAAGGAGGTGAAAAAAAATTTGAAGAAAGTACAAGATTAACAACAACAACAACAAAAATTATTAATTAAAAAAATAGGTTATTTTTCGTATATGCTTTTGCACATAATAAATAGTCAATTTTAGAAAACTTGAAAACACATCATCAGAAATGTGTTATTGTGTTTTTAATTATTGTTTCAGCTTATGAAATGTGTTTTCAAGTAAAGACAATTAGATTTGTGAATCTTGCCATATTTGTGAAGAATATGGCAAAGATACAGTTGGATGTCCATGATGCTCTCTTAGATCTGCGTCGTTCGAGAATGTTTCCATGCATTATAACCATTAGGACTTTACTAAGAAGTGATAAGGGAATAAAAACAACATATACCTATAAAAAAAACATATCCGGTCCCAACACACGAAAGAAAAGTTCAAAGAAAAATGTTTATTTTATGTAAAAATTAGCAGTTAATAAGTGAGGTACTCCATATGTTACATTAAAAAGTAAACTTATATTTGTGTGCTGTTGAACAAATATCTCTCTGCCATTGTGATATTCAAATCGATCAAATAATAAAGGCTTTCGCTGTAGTTTTCAATGACAGCCAAATCTTCTTCCCGCATAGTGGTGAAGTTGTGGCTGTTTCGCCGAGCTACAAAAAGCGAGAGAAAATATTAAATATTACTGTATCACTAAACTGCTCGTGACGTTATTGGGTTTATTTACTTGTATTATTATTCAGTTATTCTTGAACCAAAGACGTTCAAATACATACCTTCATTAACAAAAAAGTTAGCAAAATATTGGGCCACACGAACTGCTTTAGTGGAGTGTGGTACGTTTTTGAGTTTTTCCGACCATTCAAAAGGGTTTTTTTCTGGATGAAACTGCACAGCATAGTAAGGAGCACTTAAGCCTAACAAAAATGGAACAAGAAAACTACTCAAGCAAAACATGTTAATTTAAACCCAATTGTTTAATAACCTGGACATTATTTCCAGATTACTCAATATTTCATTTTAAAATTTGGTATTGCTACAACTATTACCAATATTTCATTACTTAAAACTTCGTTTCCTATATTTGTTCAAAAAATTTTGTTCAGCAACTCGTTAAATTTGTTCCACAGAGTAAAGAAATAAGTTATTTTCTTTACTCTGTGATTTGTTTAGTCACATCAGCACTTTTCTGCGCTATTTATCGGGTGGAGAATTTGAAGACTATATTTGACTTCTTGCCATGTTCTTGCAAGCGTGACAGCATTAACTGTTGCTGCTGCGGCACTGATTCGTCTTTTAGGTCCATTAATGTCCTTAGCTTCTTGTGTAGCATCGCATTTGGCATATCGAGCTCTCTCGCCTCATTTTGGGTGGTTTAGCCAAAGTTGCGATGAATGTGTTCCACAGTTTGATCGCTTGTGCTTATGCGCCCCGATCTTCTTTTCTCAAGCACGCTACCAAAACTTTCTCTTCATTCAAGGATGCCGTCTCTCGCCAAAGATCTCATTGGCATTCCGCCCGAAGACGTCTCTGCATTTGTTTGTCCATACTGAAGCTCAAGAGATGCCATTTACTGGGTAATTTACACCAAAACAAACTTATTGAGTTGCTGATTCAAATTTTTTTAAAAAAGTTTCTTTCCATCTTCTAATGCCTGAAATGCCTAGCGTGTATTTCTATAGCACTTACTTTCGAAGGTGGAAACGAACACCTTTCCTTTCTCATCAGCGTTGGTTGAGAGAACGTGAATCTTTTGATCAAGTAGTGAAGATTTCACTTTCTTTGTTCAATTCAACAGTACCGAAAAAATTGGCAAACGAATACAAGAGAATAATGAAAATCCTATATCAGCGAATTAAAAAAAAAAACAAAACAAACAAACCGCAAACTCATTCAGATATTACTCACATCTGGAGTTATGCATTTCTTGTGATAATTTGCTGTGACTTTGTCTGCAACCAACGAAAAGTAGACATCGTCTGGAACTGAAGCGAACAAACGACTTCTTCGAAAATCTAAAAGAAAAGCAAAGGCTTTTGAAGTACTGGACCCAGTAAAGGAAGGCAAATCCTCTAGTTACATAACAGAATAAAACCATCCGCGATTGAAACGCCGATTTTTTTTAAGACTTACTAAATTATTTTATACACTGTAATGGTGTCCGAAAAGTTCCGCACCATAGGCGAAATTCTAATATTTTATGTATCGTGTTGTCTGTCTGGATGAAACCTTTCCTGAACACTGGATTGGTCGTATAGGAAAGGGCTCCACGGTCGCTAGATTTGACTTCAAAGAACTTTTCATTTTCTGGCTGTACTGTATAAAGATTCGCGATGTGTCCCACTTACGCATCAGGATTGAGGCAATCATTATAGCCCCAGGGTGTTAAACAATCTGAAATTCCGCCTACAGAACTGTCTGGAATTCAATGGAGGACATATTGAACAAATACTGTAATTTCGCCTATGGTGACACCATGTAAAAATTACGCGACATAATCAACTAAAACTTGCGATATTATTGATGAAAATAGGAAAGAATTTCAATATCCTATTTTCGGTTTGGCGTGAAAAAATCCTCTTAAGACTTTTCATTTCTTAATCTTCTGCGATATTTCTTAATCCACTACAATCTCTGCATGGGAATTAAGAAGCCCGTTTTTGGTTATACAAACACTGGTCAAAAAGTACAATGTTGTGGATATCATGATTGTTCCGTTTAAGGATCTGGTACGAATTGAGCATAAGCCTTCCTGAATGTTGTAGCAGAACAGTTATGCCATACAATGTTGCACTTTTATGAATGTCAATGTCACGGTCATACATGACATGAGGCCAATTGGGAAGCTCTGCCTCCCAGAACCGTCATGCCCGAAAGTGAGTGATGATGATGCAAAACACCTGGCTAAACATGAGGGTAGCTGATTAATAATTCTTTCACACGCCGATCACGGACTGATAAGTTTATCTTTTCGTTAACTTTGTATTAAACGATTTTTCGATCATACGTAGTTTCAATTTCAATTTCGTTTCGATCATCTTCAGTTACCTATTTTCATTTCAGTTACGTATTTTTGATTTATGGTTGTGGAAAGCGATTCCCGATCCTTTTTCTTGTCTGTTTGTGCGGAACAACTTTGAGAAATGGTTTTGAATTAATTATTCCTTGGGCCCAAAATCGTCAAAAACAAAGCACCCAGACAGGTAATTATTCCACGGCTCACTCCTGCCCAGAACTGTCATGGCTTCAATTAAGTGGCGATGTTAACAATAAGATTCGGAATCTACCTTTAATATATACGTCATTGGTCACGGCACATCATACCAAAGTTCTTCACTGCCACAGTCACCTGATTAGAATTCCTTGAAAAACGTGCGAGGCCTATTAGAATGAGCTGTTCGAAGTCCTTTTCCGTCCATAATGACGCAATTGAGAAATTCTTTTGCTACAGGGCTAGCAGGAATGACCATCTTAAATAGTATAATACATTAGCTCCATCATGGCATCGAATCCACGTCCATTAAATGCTCCATGTAATTCGAAACTTAAGAGGCCATATACGACTTCAAGTAAAGAATTGTGGAGGATTGAATTGAATAGGGCTTTTATGGAGCAAGTGAATTGGTGTGTTTAGTACGTGTTTGAAAAAAAAAGATAGATAGATTTCAAGAAGAGGAGCTTTAGTGTATAACTCGTGGAAAATCTACAAAGAATGAGAATAACATTTGCGCGTGCACAAAAATGCCAGTTTATAAATGAGTATTGTTGCCAACATTAGCGTAAGGGAGTGACACATGGATGTGGCCTAAAAAATGTCTGAGTGCTTTGGAAATTAAATTTTAAAAGGTGTAGCTGGTCTGGCTAGATGGGAGTGATAATGTAAGAGATGTGTGGAGTAAAGAGAAATGTACTGGACGTACTTTTAAGTCTATTCTCAGATGATTTGGGCATGTGGAACAAATTATCTATGAACGGTTGACTAAATGACTGTATCCTGGACGTGTTGATGGGAAATGTAGAGAGGAAGCTCAAGGAAAATGTGGCGGGATCAAATAGAGGTGTATTGGAAAATGTATGGTTTTGAGCGTAGCGATCGTGTAAGAAGAAAAGGAAAAGGCATGACTTTTGTATCATTTGATTGAAAGTTCCGCCTACTCTATCAGGAGGATTATGCATGCTGATGTTGGTTTTTACTGAATTTCTTCTTTAAAAGCGAAGAATATTTTGTTTAAAATTCATATAAAATTAATACAAACCAAATCGTTCTTTTCTTAAGCCGATTTACACTGAAATTAAAATGCATATAAACTGTCATTAACCACGAGTGAATTGGAGAGGCATAGCAATGTCCTCCGCCTGGCATGAGACCAAGAGAGACTCGTTGGCGAGCAGAAAGCTGAGCATTTCGAACCCCAGACATGTCGCCCAGATAGGGAAATAAGTGCCATTCTGATTTGCCTACGACATAAATTGAACGCATTGAAACATTCGATTCCATAAATTCTTCGTAAGACTCAAGAAATTATTCCAGAAGAACCTACTTACTTGTTCAGCCATTTGAAAAAGTATCTTTGCTGCTGTGGCATATCCCGAATCTGTAAGTGGAACGCCCCCGCCAGGAATTAACAGTCTAACAAGGAAAAAAAGAGAATGCATACGGAAGTATCGATCAAAAGAGAAACATTTTTATATGGACATTTATGAACAAATTCTTTTCATTACCCATTAATTGAAGAAAACACTTTCTTATAATAAGCTTCAGTACGATTAATCCTGTAAGAAAATAATGCATAAATCTGAATAAAAATTGATCACTTCAAAACACACTATTAAAAATAGATTTGCTTTATTTAACTTTTTTAATATTTGTTTTTACATGGTTAATAAAAATGTTTTGGAAATTGTCATAGTAAACATCAGACGACCACTTCGAACCCTACTCAAATAAAGAAATTATTTACAGTGAAACTTAAGTTGGATAAAAATTTGTCATTAGGAATGCTCATTAATATGAAAAAGGGGGAAGACAGGTAGTGCCAACAACGAATGACTAAATCACAATGATATAGGCCAGCAAGATATACAATTAGAAAAGAAGGAAGGCAACAAAAATGCCTTTACATCAGGGGAATTGGTGGCCATTCCAAGTTCATTTGGTCACATTCATGTCTATAAATGAAATTGTATCGTGTACACGGAAGAAGGGAGATAGCGTTTTTAGCATTTTTAAAAATAAAATTGAACTTTTTTTTATTATTTGTTTTTGTCATATACTGATATTTGGAAACAACTTACATTATTGGTACTACCCTTGCGCCTCCCATTTGAATGAATTTGACGTAAAAGGTGGAAATGTAGCTCTCGGCCCAGCTATACTTTTTCGGAATATCACCCCAAGTATCAACGGCCAGAATTCCTGTAGAGATAAAGCTTACGTTACATTTTGGCTAAAATTTTAATTTACAATATTTTAATCAAATGTCTCTCGTACTATTTTTGAAGAACGAGTTTAAAGTGTATATTGCTTTACTGTAATCTTCACTTTCTACGGAGAGTCATTACCGAAAGTTCATTTTAGACGATACACCATTTTCTTATCATTTAATTTCCAAGGTGCGTCTAAAAAGTTCGGTGAATGGAAGCATAAAACAAAACATGGAAACAAAATACCTTTATTTACCCTCAAAGTAACATCCGTTAGACACAATGCACCTTTGACATCGTTGATAAAGCTGCTGGAGTGAGTCAGCGAAGGCCTCTTTTGGGATCGATCGAAGCACAAATGTCACATATCGTCGGATTTCCGGTAAGTCTGCAAAACCTGTGCCATTCAGGATGTGCGATAACACTTACACGGCGTTGGGCCAAGAAGGTGCGTACATGGATCGCAGTTTGCGGGCGGGCGTTGTCATGCAACAGACTCGACTTTCCACTTTCTACTGTACATATGTGGGCGAACGCATTGGATGCGCAGCAGTAAGCGCTTCAAAACAGTTTTCGCATACTGGCCGTTTGACTGCCTGTAGCAGACTAATCTGCGTCGGTTTCTTGCGCTCCTTGCTACGTGCCATCTCCCCCTGCGCATGCGCGTGGCCGCATTTTTACCTCGCGTTGCTTTTTAGATATCCATCCATTTACTGAACTTTTTAGACCCACCTTGTAATTTAATTTAATTTATTAAGAAGTTTGTAAAGTCTAACAGTGTAAAGCTAAGGTCACAGAAGACCTTGCAGGAAAAAAAAAATGGAATCGCTGACTTAATGTCTTAGCAAAAATGTTTAATATACAATTTAAATATTATATTTCTGAACATAAAAACTGAGTTCCTAGTCGTTTCGTCACATGTCGTCTCATTCAAATGGTCTAAAACAATGATTCATTTCGTCCCAAGATCGTTTTGTCACTCTCTGGCTCATCAGAACATTACTCCTACATCTTATTTTCTCGTACATGAATTTGAAATTATGGCTGCATTTAATTAAATTTTTTATAGTGAAACGATAGATTAAAAAATGAACTTAATTCTTTTTTGAAATATAAGAAAAGACATCCTACAGTAGGACAAAGTGAATGTGACTAAAAGTGACTATGACCAAATGAAGTGTGACGAAACGACCAGCTACCATAAAACTGGCACATTCAACCGTTTGCCTGATTTAAAATGTGATAAGGGAATGTGATTTTGATAAGTTATACTGGAAATCGGAAAGTGTGCCAATCTAATGAAATTAATCTAATGGGAACCCGTAGGGAAGAACAAAAGCGAGAAAGACATACCTGAAAATTACACTGAAACGTAAATAAGAGGGCAGGCTAGGATAATCGTTACAACCGATTTAATAATAATAATAATAATAATCTTCAATAATACTTCTCGCCCCATCTGTGTTTGTGGATCTAATTAATTTGTGAAATAAACATTTCGTCATAAATAATAAGCACAACATTTGGCTGCACAGAGGAAACGAATTTGTTAAATGCATAATAAGTTTTTTCTCTATCGGCCTCTTTTTCAACGAACTAAAAAGTTCGTTACTGAAACCTGAGTTTGTGCGTATGTCTGGATTCGCATTCGTAAGTCAATCCAAATTCAGAGTTTGGATTTTAGAAATTCTGAATTCGATTTCTCAGAGATCATGAAAAAGCATAATAAGAATACTTGAAAGATCTCTTTGTCTTCATCGACAAAATTAAGTCCAAAATCTAAAAATATTCAGGGATGGCCACTAAAACTAAGAGTTCATGGTCTTAGTTCTTTCAATTCAATTTTTTCGATAAAGGGTCGATCTTTGAGACATTCTTATTCTATAATGATGATCTTTAAAAATCCGAATTCAAAATTTCAAAACTCCAAACTTTTTTTTGAAAACACACGCAGAGACACACAACCTCATTGGTTTCGGTGCTTTGGAAATGCAAGCTCACGCATTCTCAACTGGTTTTATTTTGCGGGAACCGGTGCAAAATAGACTCGTGGGTCCCTTTTTGCCACTACGTTAGAAGTCCTCAACCGGTTGTACGTGGATATTGGTGGTAACGAAATAAAAGCATGTAAAACTAAGTCAATTACAATATTGTAAATGTATACCAGACGTATTTTTTATTGACTATACTGAAACCTTCGAATTTTGGTTTTGGTGATAGTGCACTTTTATGATAAAGTTGACGACCTCTGGAACACATAAAGCCATAAAATATATTTAAAAATAAAAACCATCGAGAAGCTGAGCATGTTTATAACGACGGAGACATGGGTGTAGACAGGATTAGGGGAGAGGGAAATCAAATACATAGGTGAGAAAATTATGTCAGTTCCATCTTTGCTGAATAAAGCTAATACTAATACTCCAAAGTTTCGCCGTGTACATCTTATTTCCACCAAAATTCAAGTATTTGTATATACAGGGTAATGATTTTATTCCGGGTCGCAGAATTTTTCCTTCCATTTTTCAATTGAAAAATCATTACCTATGCTTGGAGCATGTAATATGACAAAAAATACTTCTAAGGACCTCTTCTATCATCTCCCAAAAAATCTGTACTGAATTCAAAAACACCCTGTATAGGTTTACTTGAATCGGCAATGGATGGAAACCACTTTTACACAATAGAAATTAGTTTAATGTTTATGGATGTACATTTATATAGCCCAACTGTCATCATCAGCATCTGTTATCACCCCATTGTCATCCCATTTCCATATATTATACTCTTCATATGTATTTGCAAAATGTTATTTCATTTTTTTTTTCGGATTTCCCTAAATTCTGGTTTGTATATGTCTGGTTGCAAATGTACAAAACGTCACATCTTCCCGGTTCGTTATTTTGCATATCTTTAGTTTTTTGCTCTACAATATTTGATCGCTATATACAGGGTTAGTTATTCAAAACGGATGGTGCAAAAGTAAAGCTGATTTATTTTTTATTGAACTGACATAGAAAAACTTCATAAGTTTCATATGAACATTACAAGTGATGGATATGAGCATCCTGGATGACACGGCAGATGTCTAAATGGTAGTCCATTTCTTTCAGACGCGTCCCGACATATCCTCAATTATCAGCTCCACCAGAGACGCGTTCCTTCAAATGGTCCAGTTGTTCTAGTAATGGGGGGAGATACACAGCTTTCTTGACTATATCCCCACAAGAATCAGGTGATCGCGGAGGACAGAGCAAAATCGGAAAATTATGATTCCCGGCTGGCCGATCGAGCGTCCTGGAAGGGTGTATTCAGGTGGTCGCGAACTATGCACACATACAAATATGGTTTTTGTATGCCAATTTTACAGTTTATTTGCAATATCCTGACTTTTGGACATACTATACCATGTTAGAATTTAAAAGGTGCCTTCGCAATATTGTCTAAGTCCACAAAGCTCGTTCAAAATGTAAGGGTTTTGTCATATTTTGTTTAAACTATGCGATCTGCTTGTCATTTGAACCAGAAAGATAACAGAACAATTAAAACCGAAATCTCATATGGCAAAAAGAATTAAAAATAGACACTGGTAATGGGCATGTATTATATTTAAGTTATTGACCCCGATATTGTGTTGCTCATATTGCAGGTGGTTTCTTTAAAAGTTGTGGACGTGATGATGACGAAATGAAAAGCAAGGGATGGATCGGGATTCCATTGAATGTTGGATGAGTAATCAATTGACATGAACCTTCGGCGTACCATGACAACTTCATATCAGCAGCTTTTTAATTGTAGTGTCTTCTTTAATAAGATAAATTAACCACTTTTATGTTAGTCGTGAATAAAAATTATATTAGCTCTTTACTATTTTATTATAAAAGGTATTTGAAGATAAGTGCCTCGCTTTTGATAAACAGGGATGATTGGGATTGCCGTTTATTATACACAGAATGAAAATGAATTCTAAAAAATATATATCTTTTTAAAAATATTTTCTCTTCTTTTCGATTTCTCGATGTTTCGGATTTGCATCAGAATATTACTAAAAATGTATTCTAGCTTGATGAATTTTGCTTACTTCGGGTGTTGATAAAATGAAAATTCGATTAATGCTAATCAGCAATTTGGAATTATCATTGTGAATCCTTTTGGTTCGTATATCACAAAGCTACTAAACAATCTGTACCGCACTCCCCCTTCAATCGATAATCACTATTCATTCCGCTATTAAATTTTAAGCATCGTTGCATTTATTAAAATAAATCATTAAAAATTCTCGATTGATGAGGATTTCTATGAATAATAAATGTTACACTTGAAAAAGAGGAGAGAGAAAAAAGCGACAAACGGTCCAAATCATTACAAACTTACCAATAACTGGTCGTTGATCTGGGATTGCAGCTTCCGAGGTGGAAACGAATGAATTCGATGCGATCGGAACAAGAATCGGAATTACGGAGAGGAGAATAAACTTCAACGCCATTCTTCAACTTGACTACTACCTACTTCTGTAGTGCACAACACTGAAGTCGAACGAAATCGTAAAATGAATCGAGCTCCTCTCCTGTCTTAATATATTCCTTCTCACTATCACGTGCTAATAAATTAACTTAATCAGCTCGATCGATTTACTCTTATTCGCCGATAGAAACACAATGTTTTCAATCTGTATCCGATAGAAAGCTCAGTGGCCATAGTGATAATCGCTTGGCTCATCTCCAGCCAGCCGTCTCTTATCGTGTTGCCACTTTTGTGAACGTGTAACGGACGTGATAGAACTTCCGCCCACATTGTGCTTCGTTAATGAAAATATCTGGAAAGAAAACCAAAACTAAATAACATCACATAAGCAGTATTCAAACGTGTTTAAATGCGATAAAATGAGAAAATAGGCTAAAAGTAAAATATAGATCCAAAGTAAACGGCCATAACTTTCGAACATCCAAATTTATTGGCAAGAAATTGCTAAATATGCTGAAAAATGGAAATTTTATTTAAAACATTTTTAAAGTTGTTATACCACCAAGTGCGAGAAACATGTCGCACCAAAATACTGGCCAGCATCTCCTATATGAATGCAATGCGGCGGGGAATGGTCCCTCGATGTCATCGTCTTACATTTACGAGAAGAAGATTATGGAGCATGTTCCAGCGAATTGTCAACTCCGTGAAAAAGAACGGTCCACACACTTTATTATGCACCGCACCAAACACTGGCACGTAGATTCGCTCTTTCTAATATGTAGCCTTTTTTGCCAATAAATTCGAGTAAGTAGTTCAAAGATATCGCCTTTTACTTTTGACCATTTTCTGATCGAACACCCTGCAAGCCAAATCGCAGCGGAAGAATTAAAGGTGGGGTTGCGACTAAATAAATTATAAAAAAATAAAATTAAATTAAAACTATCGTTAAATTTCCGCAATTTTACAGCTGTTACTCTTATAGGAAACCAACAGTGCACATTCTGACTATCATCCTTTCTGCCACGGAGATTATTCGACATTCACTATCCAAAAGCCTGCAAACATTGAATATACAGACTCCTAACAGAAAATCCACAATTTTAAACATGTCATAGAGTAAAGAGATTTCTACGCCCAAACATTAAATTTTCTACTGTTGTGCAACCTTTCTCTCCCTTCCCCACAAGCTTAGTCTTATTTTGGGACCTCCTCTTGAGCTTTTTACAATAATGACGTAACCATTTTCAGATTGTACACAACATTTGAGAAAGGTTTTATTCTTGGTGTTTTTTCAATTGATCCAGTCGTCTAGGAGATAGAGACACTGAAAGTGTGAAACTTTTAAAATATTGAACCCAATTTTTAAAATGAGAACTCGATGAAGACAAAGAGATAGAGGGTGGGACTTAGAGACATTCTACTTTATGATGGTCTTTAAGAATCCGAAGTCAGAATTTCAAAAATCCAAAATTTTTTAGGTTACACAAACTCTGCATAGCCGACTTTCACCACTATCCATGCAATGACGCAGTCTAGAGCCCTCGTGGAAGCGGGAAACTTTAATTATAACCTTCCAGTATATCCAATATGTACTTACTTAATATTGAATATATACATACATTCATATAAGTGTTACATTGTAGAACTAGAAGAAAAAAAAAAAAGCACGATTTACGAACTTTCAATTTTCCATCTATTTCTCGTATAACCAACGTAATGATTAACATTATCATTGTCGCTATTCTAAAACCGAAAAAGACAATTAAGACATAAAAAAATACAAATAAGAAAACATGACGAGAACAGGGCAAACATTGGGCAAATTTAGATTCTTTACAAGGTGGTTCGCTCAAAATAATATTCTGAATGTGGCTTTCAAGAGTGATTGATTACGGGAGGTAGGTAGTCATTTCTGATAACGAAAAGAATAAAGGGCCTGCCATTGAATCCGAGACAACTTCGTCCATTAAAGTTATTTTTCTGAGTGACATTAGCTATCAAAAACAGTTAATTAGATCTATAAGCATTTAATGGAAGCAAATGAACGATTTTAAAATTTCAGTGGTCATTATAGAAATTTCGTTTCCAAACTATATTTGCTACTAGGAAGTCCAACAGAGATTTTTTTGTTTTTGTTTTTGTTTTAAATTAAAAAGAAGTTTCTATTACGCTTACTCTTCTGTATAAAAAAATTTAAAAAAGACGGATTTCACGAAATATTCTCAAGGCCATAATTACCATTCTAGATTACTCTGAAACCGAAAAAAACTTTGAGTTACATGCATTATGAAAGGAAAAGAGGAATTACTTACTTACTCTTCAAACCCGCTTATCCGTTAGGGTCGCGGGGGGCAGCAGCCCTATGGAGGATCTCCAGCGATCGCGATCTTCCGCCATCAGGCGCATGTCCTCCCTGGTAATATCCAAGCGACTCGAACCCAGATTCTCCATGTAGTCTAGCCACCTGGTTCTAGGCCGACCCCTTGGTCTCTTACCTACCGGCTTGGAAAATAACAACTGCCTAGGAAGACTAGTTTGCGGCATCTGTATCATGTGGCCATAGATCTCTCAATGCGGAGAAGTAGCGGCTCAACACCTAAAGATTCCCTTATTGTGCTGCTGTACACTCTATCTAGTAGGGTAACACCTGCCACACCTCTCAGAAATCTCATTTCGGCCGCTTGTACCCGCGATCGCACTCTTTCGGTCATTACCCAAGCCTCATGACCATAGGTGAGAATGGGGACAAAGATAGATTTGACGACGGAGAGCTTGGCTTTGTTACCCAGCTCGCGTTTCGTTACCACGGATCGCCACAGTTCACGTCTGAATAGAGGAATAGAGGAATATATTATTAATTCTATTATTATTAAAATTACTGTAATTACATTCCTATGGCATAAACATTTGATTTCGGAGCCAGGATTATTAACTAAGAAAGTATGAAAAGAGTTCTGCTACTTGTCGAGTATGGAAGGCGCACTTTGGATATTACATTCCAAAATACTTCTCTTTATATCCAACATGGTTAAACTGCCTAAAAACGGTGAAACGTGAAAGAGGTTCTATTAAAGACAATACGGTAATATATCGAGAGCCAGCGCGTTCTGGTATGAACACTATCACTAAGGTTTAAACCAGTTTATGTTTTTCTTTATTGAAGAAGTATTATATGAAAAAAAATTATTTTTATTTAATTAATTTATTTTTTACTCAAGTACTTGCTTATCTGAAGTACATTCTTATATAAAGAATGTACACTTGCCTAGGCGAAAGATCTATAAATCGAAACCTATCAATAGAAGACAGGACCCTGTTCACGCAGTTATTTTTACACTTAATTTCATTGGTGTGAATCGCTTTCTACCATGTACGAAGGTGGTTTTTCAGTTTTGAAAAGAGTTGGAAATCGAATCACATGAAGTGCAAGAACATCTGAGTGAAGATCGTTATACCATATATGGAAAAGCCTATGTTGAAAAATGGTGTAAGATTGCATCTACATGTACTTGATACATTTAGGTAAGTTTGCAAAAATAAGCTATTAAAAAAGATGGTAACATTTTTTTCTTATGTTCTTTTTAGATGAACTCAAAAGGATAAAAGTAGTTAATATCCAGCTCTGTTCAACTGCTATGAGTTTGCACACACCAGCAATATATCTCTAAATAATTATTAAAATAAAATCACAAAATAATCACTTTCTCCTTTTTATTTTCAATTTTAAATTTTGGTTGTTATTAAAATATGCGCCCATAAAAAATAACGTACATTGTAAATCGAGTACTTGGATCGCTTCCATTACTGGAAGGTTTGCTACAGAGAAGTCGAGGTGTTTGGAAGATACCAAAACGCGGGAAATAGGGAGAAGCAAATACAACATTGTATCTCACTACTTTCTCCTCCCCATTAATCCTAACGGCATATGCCAAAATTGACTGCGCATGCTCATTCTCCAGAGCATTGGCGGTTATTCCATTCTACTTCTTCCACGGTTATTTCAAAGACGATAAGAAAGGTCTTTCCTTTCTTATCGTCTTTGGTTATTCTTTGAACTCCATTTGATTCTTCATGATGGAAGATGACAGTCCTGTTTTTGGTGTTTCCAGAATAATTTTCAGAGTAAGCTTGGTTTTATTTTTTGTCCTTTATGTGCAGTACGATTTTGCAGTACGATTCAAAGAACACTTTGATTCATATAGAAAACGAGATCGTACTTCTCACTACGCAAACCACCTCGAAGATTCCGGACACGCTTTAAAGACGCAAGAAGATGTTATGTCTGTCCTACATATCTGCAATAAGCCAGAAAAAACCGCTACCCTCGAAGCGATCGAGATATTCAAGGCCAAGAAGTCCTCCCCCCACCTGCTTCTCAATTATCAAACAGACTTTAATGTATATGCAATACTTAACTCTTTATCCGATCTATTATGATCCCCTTTTTTCTCGCTTTCTTTATTATGGTTTTTGTTTTCCTTTGCATTTTGTTATTTCTTGCCTGTTTATTTTTCTGTAAATCCTCTTGTCCCCAGACAACCGGATAAGTTCTCTTTTCGGTCCGCGTAAACGCGCACCATCCCTTTGTATATTTTCTTTTTGTATAATTTTTTTTAAAAAATTAGCGTTTACACCCCTTTTTTTTCTATTGGCCTTTATATTTCAAAATCTGTGTTTTTTTCTATTTATCCTGTTGGCCATTATTTCCTCTTTATTTCTTTTGTATCCTATTGGTTCATGTATATGCATAATTTGTACCACTGTTCTGTATATAAAGGCTTGCATGCCTCTTGCTGTGTATATCCTTGACAAAGCCGGGAATAAATGGCGAAATTAGTTGGAACTCCTGATGTCCCTCTGTTATACTGTAAGGCCACCACCTGTTTAATCAATAGGAACAGTATTATGATCCACCCTTCTACCGATATGAAATAATTCTTTTTATATTCAAATTAATTAAGGCGTTAATTCATTAAAATTACATAATTAATTTTTATATATTCTTAAAGTTTTGCATTTTTTAAAAATTCCTCTTAACGTTCGTCGTATTGACCGTTATTGTTACGTAAATTATTTTAAACTGAATAAAACTTTTAAATTTATTTGGAGCTTGAAATAAACTGTTGCTTAAATTATTTATCCATATAATATTTGCCTGAAACTTCAGTTTTATGTGGTTAATCTCGTGTTGCTCTATAACTGATAAATGTTCTGTAATATTAAATAGAAGAACGTTGGAATATACTTTGCAGTTAATGTGGGAAATTCTTCTTGATATTTGAATTATTGGCGAATTTTAATAACTTGCTTCTGGGAAGTACTTAGTGTCATTTTTATCTTCGGTAATTTTTCATTTGTTGGGTTTGTAAATAAAAAAAAAATCCGCTGCGTTGAGCAAAGTCCGGACACTTAGGCACCAAAGTTTACGTGCCAGCGATTTGTTCTTGCAGTTGTGCAATATTAATTTAAGATTCAGAACTTGCGCATTTTAAACTTAGAAGTATTTATATTCATTAAATTGCGCATTAAATAAACTTAGGTATTTATATTAATATTTATAATTTACCTACGGAACGACTAAGGTTATGCAGGCTTCTGAGACGTATTAAAGATGGCTGATAACTGAATAAAGTATAGAATGTGAATTAATAAACACACCTAAACGTGCATTTGCTATGGTATTTGCCAGTGTCCAGAATTTATGTCCGCACAACAGGCTATGTGTATTTAGACTTAATTTTAAATGTACTTTGAAACTAAATCATGCTAATGCATTCATCAATTTTTTTTTCTGGACTAGTATTACATGGGCACTTATAAAAGTTAAAACTCTTATTTTCTACTATTATTGAAAAGTGGCTACATGTATGATCAGATTAATTATTGGTGCCCTTACACGGAGCTTATAATTAAATTTAGGATTTCATTTTGTTCTGTTACAAATTGAGATTCTACTGGAGGCTTTTAAACGGAATGTTAAGAACTATTACACGTGTTGAGCCATAATAGCAAGTTATATTTCTTAAACCACGATGTATTCCAAACGCGGCATGATTTTTAAAACTCGCTAGTATCACTATTAATAAATGATATTACGTTAATATTTTCGAGCAATTTAATAATACCCTACTCGAAATCTTAATTCAAAAATTAATCTGATAGGCTTATAGGTGCTTAATCTTAAATTTTATTTTCCAGTGATTCGACTTCCATGTGCCAGGAACTGATGGATCTGGTCGCTGAAGTTTTTAAGTTGCATGATGGTCAGGATTGCTGTGAATATGAGGAAATAAATAGGTCCAAGAATAGCAAAACTGTAGAGGTTAATGGCTACATTAAAACTCTAATGTTTTGCTATTCCTGGACCTATTTATTTCAATTTTTTTCGTACGACCCATGGATTCATTGGATGATGGAATAAGCTGTGTTTTACAAAAGATGTTTACAGATGAATATAGATTATCCTTACTCTTTCTTAGGGTAAGAGCCATATTTTCCACTTACGACAATAAGGTTACGGTTGACACTCAAACACTTAGCAATAGATAAACCGTAATGCCCCCGTCCTAACCCCCCTACACAAAAAATCAATTCAACATTGTGGAAATATGGCTCTAAATCTGGACTTTCAGTTGTATATTTAGTGTAGTTGGGGACATTTTATTTTTAAGCAAGCAGGGACAACTGCAAAGTAATTTTAGTTCTTGTTTATAGTGGGTGTTAAATTTTAATTTCTGTAATTGGGAGTTTGAAAATTTTAGATTTAAGATCTTTTTTTTTCTTTTTTCCTCCAGCTGAAAGAGGTTTCAACTTCCAAATTAAAGTCTAGTTGAGGAAACTTAAAATGCTTAGATCTTGAATTTTAAATGTAACTTCTCTAAATGCAATTTTCAATGTTGTAATCTGAATTTTCAATTTTTAAAAATTTAATACAGCAAAATTTAATCATTAACTTTTGCGAGGGCTTTCATTAAAATTGAGCTTGGTTTCCGGATACTATAAGCATAATTGAGAAGGCCTTTCTTGGTTTCAGCATAGTTTTAAAATTTACTAGTGAAATGATAAGTTAGCAAAATATTTAAATGGATTTCGTGGGTTACGAGTTACGAATTTGGAGTGGCGAGACGATTGCGATGAGTGTGGAAATGTGCTGTGATGGTCAACTAGCAAAGGGGGAACTACGATGGAATGGGTATCTGGTTGGTTTTTAGAGAAATTGGTAATGATTTAGCTCTAGAATCCAGGTAGATACCCCAACGATGGACTCTTAAGGTGGACTAGTTAAGCTTTGGGCCATATTTGTGGTTGCCTGTGCTGTGATTACCGAATATAGTTGCTAAACTCCATTTGAAACTTAAAGCTAAATTCGATAAATTGTGTGTTAAAAAATTCAAATCTTAAATATTTTAGGATAGTTCTCGTGCAGCCTCTTAAATGGAGAGGGACTCCCCTCCCGGAGGGGTCCTTAATGTTAAAGGAAATGTTTGGTAATCGCAAAATTTGAATGTAGTGATTAGTTAGGGAAAGGCGGACTACTTTCCCTCCTCGTGGGACCCTCATTAGTCCGAAGAGGACTGCAGCGCACGAAGATAGGTCTTACCAATACTTATAGGGGGAAAGATTCTCGTTATCCCTTTATATTGAAAGTGGGTGTCGAAGTCTTTCAGGTTATCTTGGTGTAAACTTTTCAGGCACAGAAGACAACTTTTGGCCGCTGAAGACTACGTCGCTACATAAACAGACACACAATTACATACACTTTATTTAGATTTTAAGTTCTAGGCTTAAGTAATATTATATAATATACTGGAATTTAAAAGCTTAAAATTTTCTCACTTCCCCCCCCCCCCCCTCCCCTTCCAGTTTTAAAAAAAAAAATTCTACATTCTAAAAATACTAATTTAAAAATTTTTAATGATTGCTGTCTGTCTCGGTTTGAGGAAACCGGGGCGGACAGGAAACACAGTGTAACACTTAGCTATTACTGCCTAGAAACTGTGACTCGGTGATGAGGGAACCGTGTCAAGGCTGTAAACACAAGACCACGTTAAATAGCGTGTTCTACTGCACTCCCTTGATGTTGGTGTGAATCCATAAGATTGTTTGGTTTCATACCAACAATCCTTGCACCATGCTTTCTTTCAGGTCGTGAATCCATAAGACTGGTGCTGACCCATCTGTCTGTGTCTATCTCGACTGCCCCTTACTAACTACGGCTGGCCTACCAAACAAAATCTGACGTCGGACTTCTACGTAAGAGCCCATACGATCCGACGGTGACCAACCGATAAAAATATTGTTAGGGTTGTTAGGTAAAAGCATTATAAATGTAAATTACTAACTCCGTGTTTTCTTCCTCATGGGTTACGCACAAACCTTTAAGGTAACTACCTGCCAACTCATAAGCGTTGGTATGAGCGTATCTTAGTTTGTAATCATTGTAGTACAGTTTGGTTTCTGCGTGTAAAGGGAAGCTTGCTGTTCGGCAATCTGTGCGTTTAAGTTTTAATGTCTGTGTATAGGTTTTAAGGTTCGTAATGGTGTATAATAGAATATTTAATCTAGGTAAGTTTATATTTATGCATTTTAGGATTAAGCTAAAGTTAACGTTTAAGTATTTTAAGGCTAATCTAATTTTTTTAATCAAATGAATCTAATACTTTTTTTACAGGTTAAAAATATTGACTTTGGATGAGCAGGAAGTTCCAATCTGTTCCTGCGGGAGCATTTATCATGATTTGTCCAAATGCATGTCTTATGCACAGAACGTGTAGTTGAACCTATAATAATCGTATAAAGAAAACGCGACTTTCCCTTAGCAGGGCAAAATTGATTTGACGTTTTGATTTGGCAGCTTTAAATTATGAAGCTAATCTCAATGAGGTTTATTTCGTTTTAATTTGAAATGAAGCTATTCGAGGCACTTTTGTTTAATGAGCTTTTAAGTTTTCTTTCCTATTTTTAATCAATAATTTAACATCTGATCTAAGGCGTATGATTAAAACCTCACGGAACCATCTTGAGTTATTAAGTTTTAGATATAGATCTGACTGATCTTATTTTTATGTACTAGATGATCGGTTGTTAAAGAGATTATTTTATTTTAAACTTTGCCACTATTTTGCCACAAGTCATTCTAGATAAACAGTTTGCTGCAACTGAGGAAGAAATTTTACATCCAAAATGATAAAAGAAATCCAGCTTTTACTCAAAAATGATTATAACATGGTAAGAAAAATAAATCTAATTATGAATGCATGCGTAACAAGTTTTTATTATTTCTTGGATTTTAAATAATTGACGATTTTCCTAGATTTAAGAAATCTAAATTGCAGTCAGAGTTTGCAGATTCTCATGTGAACGAATCAAGTATTGGTTGAAAATGGTCAAAGGCATCAGAAGACGAAATTGTGCATTGACCGCTGCTCGTCATTTTTAACGTTTATATCACCATAGAATGCACGGTATTCCTGGTTTTAAGCGAGATTTGTTTTCATGAAGGTAAAGTCAACTTGTCGGTTTTGAAACTGATCATCGTGGAAGGCAAATAGACTATTCAAGAAGAGAACTAGCACTATAATAGGTTATTAAAAATCCTTTGCATGTTTTTGATTGTATTTATTTTTATATTTCCTAATGAAGTTTTTGAATTTTTGATGTGAATATTCCAGATCGTGAATTGGACTGCAACACAAGATTCATAAGACAGTAACAGAAGACCCAGACATTAACTTTATAGTTTTGTAATGCATTTCCTTGCTCTTTATTTAATCGTTTAACTTTAAACTTTTAAAGTGATTTAATGCTGAATAAGAACTTTAGAATTCTACTCGTAGATGAGGTTTTATATATAGGCTTGGGTTTCTTGTTTTCTGGTTTTAGATTGAATTCTTAGGATAGGTGTGCAGTTTTTAGGATTTGGTTTCCTCTTGGTTTGAAATTTTCAAATGTAACCTTGATTGAGGCTTCTTGTAATTTGGTCGAAATTCTCAGGTGAAACCGGTTCACGTTTTAGATCTTGTTAGTTTCAGTTGAACACGTAGATTTCTATTATTCAGCATTAAGAACTTACAAATTATAGAATTTATAAACTTTCACATAACTAAAGAGTAAGGAATTAAATTTACAGGATATAATTTCAAATTATGTACTGATATCGCCCAGCTTATTCTTAGCTATGTTAATGTTTTTAATTGCTGATTTTTAAATCTTTTTCTAGTTTCAAATCCATTATTGTAATAATGCATAATAAACACGTTTTAATATTTTATATCCTATGGTTGTTTCTTTGGGAAATGAATGGCGCTATGGTAGACTATGTAAAACTCGGTTGCCATTCATTTCAGATTAATATTGGATTATTTAGAAAACATAGATTTGCTAAAACTTCTAATAAAAGTATTATTTGGGAATAATTTGCATTCATTACTGAACTTTAAGCCTGGATCCACGAATAGAAGTCGGCAGCATAAAGGTTACGGGAATGGAATTATTTTACGAGGTCAGGTATGGATGAAGGTAGAACCATTCATCCATCCCTGACGAGGTGTATTCGGAAATCAAGAACCATTTAAGCTATTAAAAAAACATACTTTACATGGCCACCATTTTTGAACTATTTATCCTAATGGGATACCAATTTGTATGGTACAGCATGTGGAAACTATCAATTTTGATTTTGGTGAGACGAAAGAGGAAGAGACATGCCTGGTCATCAGTGACGATATACCTAAAAGAATTCATTTCTATCGCATATGCGAAATGGTGGCCCTCATCACAGCGAGTACTCACAAACGTACATAACATGCTGGACACATCTCGTGTTGCTTTTCTTTAATTGCTACATACATTACGCGAAAACAGTGCCCACTGCAGTTCACCCTAACTAAATTTAAAATTCATATTTTCTGAATTATAAAATATTTAATGATGAAAAATAGGAAAGAAAATTCCGCAGCCCGGGATCGAACCAGGAACCTTTGGCTCGGACCGCCAACGCGCTAACCAATTGCGCCACTGCGGCCATGAAAGCATTTCGCTATTTACATGACCTTAGGGCTTGGTTAGCGCGTTGGCGGTCCGAGCCAAAGGTTCCTGGTTCGATCCCGGGCTGCGGAATTTTCTTTCCTATTTTTCATCATTATTTCGAACAGCTGAGGTAGGCGAACTATTAAAAACCCCTCACAGACCATCTAATGATTTATTCTATAAAATATTTAATTGAATTACCCGTAACTGACAATCAAACTGAATATACAGGAGACATTAAAATTTTAAGATTTCAAATTTAGGATTTTAAAAAAATCTATGTAAGTCAATATAGTTTATAAAGTTTATCTTAAAATTTCAATTAAATAGGACTCGGCTATTCAAAAATATTTAAATCGACAAGTCCAAAATGCTCTATGCTAACAAATACCTTAAAATCAATATTTTAAAACTAAAATTTAAGTAAATTTTTAAATATAGTTTTTATTCCCAGAATAGTAATCTCCAAGCATTCAGTAAGCATCTAATATTTTTATAGCAAGATTCCTGTATTCATGAAATGCTTAGTTTTTAATGGCATTTTAAACCAACGTAGTTTTTATATGAAATCGAAGGAAAAGTTAAAGTAATTAGTAATATCGACTGCGATTTAAAATGCTTAGGGGAAATTTAGTACAAATAACTAATAAAAATACATTATTTACATGTCAATGTAAAGCTTTATCAAAATAACTTTAAATCAATTTTATCTAGTAATTTAGGAATAAATGTTTAGTCATAATCTTAATTTATTAAAATTCAGTTAAGATGTTCATGGTGTAGAGTTCTCACACTGTAAAGTGAAATGGAAGAGTTCACTTTATCGCGCTCAATAGGTAGGAACATCATACTTAATACCCGCATGCGCGATCTGTGAGCTGCTTTTTTCACTCAAGCCTGCTCGCAACCGCTCGTTGAAGTGCCAGGATTTAAGAAAATTAGAGCATTTAAACAATTTTTTCCCCTACTATTGAGTATTTTGGACAGTATGACCCATAGAGATGGATGTGTTACCTTAAACCAGAGGTGGAAACTCCGTACCACTACAAGTCTGCGTGGTTTTAGTGCTCGCCAGGGCGGCGCTGCTGCCATGATGGGTTTAGAATGGCAGACGACTCTTTAGTCTACTATTGGGATTTTGCTTTAGACGTTTCAGCAGCATTTTGCTTATCTTTTTGTTTCCAGTTGATAAATTTTACATTAGGGCTGTATTTGAACTTCAGTTTAACTGATACAATAAATTAAACACATGTTTAATGGACATGACTTTTTTTTATTAATTTATAAGTTAATTACTTTGGAATCCATAAGATCAATATCATTAACAGAAAGAATCGTTTTATTTTTACAAATGACATTGAGATTTTAGTTTGGCGTTTTACATACTTCAGTTTCTCATTTGAAACTGCTTTAGACAATTTTTTTTAGAAAATGCGCCAGTCTCATTTTTACAAAATGGATTATGAACATGGAAATATTTTTGTTGCATGTTCATAGCTGCAAAATAAGTTTCTCCAGCTTAATCATTCAATATTTCCCTAACAATGTCAATTAATAATGGTAGTCAACATTGCTTAATAATCCCTAGAATTAAACCGCAACAATGTAATGATTATTAACTGTGTAAATTGTTAAAATACGTTTCTGTATAATAGTACATTATCACTCTTCCCTAGAAAACTGTGAATGGATAGCAAATGTCCACACAGTCACCAGAAGTCGAGTTCGACTTCATGGAACTCAACAACAACATAATAGTACATGTACGAGGGGCGATTGATAAATAAGGTCTCCATGGCTGTAACTTTATTTGTTAACCGATTTTCAAAATTATTTTTGTATCTTAAACTCACATTTGTCCTCTATGTAATGCACTATTCACTTTTCGACATAGTCCCCACCCCTTTCCACGCATTGCGCCAACGCGTGACTAGTTGGGTGAACCCGTCGGAGAGGAATTCCGGAGTTGTTGTCGATACCAGGATTGAATGGCAGCTTTGGACCCTCTTCTGGAGTACGATAACGAGTCCCGCACCAGAGGCGTTGCAGCGCCTACAGTTCAAAGATGAAAAATTGCAGTTCAAAAATGAAAGACTTTGCACATTGCGACTTTCACCACTTCCCAAAGAAAAAAGAGCCCCTTAAGGGACATGAGTTGGTTCTGACGGCGAGGTAAACGCTGCCATTCAATCCTGGTGTCGACAACAACTCCGGAATTCCTCTCCGACGGGTTCACCCAACTAGTCACAATGCGTGGAAAGGGATGGGGACTATGTCGAAAAGTGAATAGTGCATTACATAGAGGACAAATGTGAGTATAAGATACAAAAAGAATTTTGAAAATCGGTTAATAAATAAAAAAGTTACAGCTATGGAGACCTTATTTATCAATTGCCCCTCGTATATGAGAAACAAACTGATTATATCAATACAGAGGGACCAAGGGACGGAAAGCTTATGTGAATTGTTAAATACAGTAGTTTGTTTATATTTTTGAAACAACTAAAATATTTTAATCACGCTAATTACGCTAACATAATTTAAGTTAATCATGTTAAATTTAGTCTTTCTCTCTCTCCTTTCAGTATTTGCTAATTTGATTATTTACTTAGATAAAGTTGACATGGCTGATTTCTTTTCCAAGAACTCGCTCACGTTTGAATTTCACCAGCGGTCCAGTTAGGCGGCCATTTTGAAAGACTGGAAAAGCTGTAAGCTTCGCCTCCCTGGTATGACCAGATTAGTAATTCACTTGGAACCCAAACCACAAAAAAGTAGTCCAATAGTAGGCCATATCCCAATTCGCTAAGAAAACCTATTACTTATATACAATATTTTTATATAAAGTCAAATTCATAATAGCGACCTCATCACCTGAGAATTCCTACGCATCTATTGCTATTCCAGCTTCTGTAATTTCATGCAGATATTAATTAAAATAGTTTATTACTTTAATATTATTAACTAAAATGTCCGATAGGAAACAAGTTTTAAAAGATGGATTAAACCTTAAGCAATCACAGTGTGACATAAAAGCATAGTAGACATGTGATTTCGTACATCACTTTTGTAAAGTTTACAAGAGAGAACACTTTCAACTTCTGTGTTTGAAATGGGAATGGTTAATAAATGAATTGCAGCTTTGCCAAATTTTCAAATATTGCCACCTGCATCTTGGTATGATAATGCTCTTATCCAAAAATGTTCAGTTCACCAATTTATCACTACAATTCTTTTAATTGGTTTACAAATTCTTCACGTGAACAAGCATACAAGTTCTGTATTTTGGACAATCATGAGCTTTTTAAATTCATCATTCAAATTTTTTTTTAGGGTCAGCGAGACTAAGGAGCTGAAATTTTTTTCTTGCCTAATTTTTAAACCTCTTCTGACACTCACGGGCAACCATTTTCAAAAAAGTTTTCTACCGCTCCATCTCGAGACTGCCCGAGGATTGCAGTTCTATTTGAAAAATATCTCCATAATCCACACTGTCAAGATCCAGGTAAATGCTTTCTAATGTTAAATCAAGACTCGTCAAATCATCAGTATTTATCCTGAGAAAATGAGGCCGAATTATTTTTCTGAGAATAAGAGTATAGGACATCTGAAGTTCCTCAAGTAATAAAATCAAATTAGCGTTTTTCTTTTGGAAAAACTTGTTAATTCTCCTTATTTAAGGATTAATTGGAATAAGAAACTTTAAATATCGAAGATTTAACTTTATCCATATACATATCACAGAGAATAAGCGCAGAGTAGCAACGCTCTTTCTGGGAGGCAATTTCAAAAATGACACTTTAAAGAATCATATTAATGAATGACCCTTTCAATGCAATCAGCGTATTGTTACTGAGGGGAAAGGTTCTTCTTCACTATTT
The DNA here is from genome assembly GCA_023313115.1 of Rhysida immarginata. Taxonomy (NCBI): domain Eukaryota; kingdom Metazoa; phylum Arthropoda; class Chilopoda; order Scolopendromorpha; family Scolopendridae; genus Rhysida; species Rhysida immarginata. The sequence goes on along the minus strand of JAHWFO010009480.1, from coordinate 3,137,221 downwards.
TCCTCAGTTTTCACTGTTTTCAGTTTCCCAGTAACATCATTGTAGCCAAAACATTAGCTGGATTATAAAATGCGTAGCCCAGGCAAAGGTTTGTCGCCAGTTATTTTTGGAAATAGCCCAATCTGGTTCTACTGATTTTGGATGATTATAATGCAAATTGTTCTAGGAGGGTGTCAGCGAAAATGAAGAAAGAAATGGGGGGGGGGGGGGCTATATTTAAAGAAAAAAGAAAAGTAACAAAATGCAAGAAGGAATGGATTTATGGGCCATTAAATTTATGAATCAAAATTAATCAATTTATGAATTTATGGGCCTTTTTTTGCTGCATCAAACAATCTTTTCACGACATATTCCTCCAAAATTTTATTTTTAAGATTTTATTTTTTGTATGATTTTTTTTTAAAGACTGCTTTAAGAATTTTTTTTAACATTGGGAAAAAAGGAAGAAAAAAATCTTTGTAGTTCAATGTAGCTACAAAGTTCGGTTTCAAAATTTTCTTACTTTTCCATCAAATAGTAGAAAACATGAAAACAAATGGGAAAATAAGAACAAAGAAATTAACGAGAGTAGTCAGTTTCGTTTCGTACACTCGCTGCTTCAAAACCGAAACCGGTAGTGACGCCATACGCGCTTATTGAGCCCGGAAACATGAGTGGCTTCTCTCTCGCCAGCCAGTAGCGCATGTTTCAGGGCAGAGCAAAATGCACAGCTTGTTATGACCCGTAAATGCAAAAGCACGTGTATGTTGACGATGTGTACGTAAGATAAATGTCATTTTATAGAAAACAGCATTTTTAATAAGAAACGCCGACTTGATTGTCATTTTTTTGCGTGTGGGAATTTGTCATAAGAGCAAATGGGTATGCAATTTCGGCGTTTCTATCGTTGACTTAAAAGATCATGAAGATTCCTCGTAACTCCTTAGCTCGTAGTGTCCCTTTCTCTCATTCTTCCATCCTTCTCATCAACCCGGCGACGATACCTCAGTGGTGTTTTATCCTCTCCTGCACTAAAGACTTCTATCAAAATCCCAGACAGATCCCAGAATCCTTGCATCTGGCGGTTAAACTCTTACCACCTAACTGAGATAGTTCGATTATCTCCCGTTTAATAGGTAAACTCCGCTACTAGGGAGATAGGACCTGAGAAGAAGAAGAAAATGAAGAAGGATCGGAAACAAGGTCACCTCTATGCTTGTGGCGTTAGTTTTAGCACGTTTACCGAAGACGAAATCCTTAAGTTGAGTGTAGTCGAAGTGAAAAACCCGCAAAATTTCGATGCCCTAGGTTATCCGACCGGCCAGGGTGTCTATGATCCTGCATTGGGTAAGTTACAGCTGTTTACATACGCAACAGCAAAGCCAACTGATTTCTACGTAGTTGACTTTGGGCAACAGTACCGCCGAATTTTTTAAAATTACATAACAGTAAGTTATCTTATTTTCAATAGGTCCCAACGAAAGGCATGAATTATGTGCTACATGCAGTCAAAATTATGTTCATTGCCCAGGTCACCTGGGGCATATTAAATTGCCACTACCTGTCTTCAATCCTGTGTTTTTTAACACATTCTTTCAAGTAAGATTAATTTTATATTATGTTTTCTTCAAAGGTATCTTAAGTTGACTGATGTATGAGAGCTATCTCAGTAGTAGAAACTAATGTGTTAGTTATTTACCATCACACCAGATTCTCGATTATCAGGGAATCTGATGCACAGCTGGTGCAGTTAATCCATATAATTTTAAAATTTTTTTTAGATAAATTATGCATTTTTAATCGTGTAAACTCATGTTTTATTATCGGAATTAGATAAAACCTTTTTTTTTTTTATAAGTATTTTTTATTATTTTTTTATACAGGGTGTTTTTGAATTGAGTACAGATTTTTTGGGAGATGATAGAAGAGGTCCTTAGAAGTATTTTTTGTCATATGAACATGGGGTCCCCGCAGCTTCGTTTACTTACAATACTGCATTGAACAATCAAATGACACCAGGACGCAGTGTGTGTTGGTAGGCCTAGATTATTTTTTTTTATGGGGAAGCATAAAATCAATGGTGTACTCCGAACCCATAGATACCGAAGAAGAATTGGCGGCTCGTGTTGTCGCGGCAGCAGGTGACATCAGCGACTATGCAAATCGACTGTTTCCACGCGTACATCAATCCATCATAAGGCGTTGCGAATTGTGCTATGAAGCAAATGGCGGTCATTTCGAACAATTACTGTAAAAGTCATACAGTAGATTGCTTGTGTTAATTGTTAAAAATAAAATAATCTAGGCCTACCAACGCACACTGTGTCCCGGTGTCATTTGATTGTTCAATGCAGTATTGTAAGTAAATGGAGCTGCGGGGACCCCATGTTCATATGACAAAAAATACTTCTAAGGACCTCTTCTATCATCTCCCAAAATATCTGTACTCAATTCAAAAACACCCTGTATATTCCAAAGTGTACAAGGTGAATGAGTCAAAAGAGTGTTACACTTATAAACATCTGTTGCAGATAAAATACTTAACAATAAAGGATTGCAAGGTACCAATATAAAGAAAAGCTCACAAAATTGTTTATCACATCAGGGCTTGAAATTCAAATTTTTCATGGAGGGGACCCTCACCTCCTATGTTTGTAAATGGAGGGGAGTTGAACTGTTTTGGAGGGAGACAATAAGTTATAGGTTATACAAGTGATTTTTCAAAATATTTTAATTTAAGTTTTGTACATAAATTAATTGTGTTAAAAAATAATAAAATACCAAAAACTCAGTCATAAGATAAATGTAATAAATTCTTATATTTCAATAAACAAAAAATTAAATAGTCTTAGACGTGAGGTTCTTCTGCACCGTAGCTACGTATTAACATAACTGATTGTGATCTTGCAGTACAGCTTGTTTGGTAAAAAACAGATAATCAACCGGTTTCGATTTTTATTCCTGCCTTCATCTATATAATCCGTTACGTTATAAAAAATTAAATACCACTAAAATATATAAAAATGGATTTTAAAGCGTCTTGATATTTAGCAATCTCTGGACACGATTTTGAAGTATCATCTAAACACAATGCTAATCTATGAGCTACACAATAAATTCTTATTTTTCTCTTGACGATGCCGCAACGGTGACGATTGGAACTAGCGAAATTCCATTGGTTCAAAAGTTAAATCTCCATGAAAAAATTCACCAATAATGACTGACGACAAATGAAAACTGTAATCTAATGATTTACGGACGGAAAAGTGTGATAGTGTATCTAGTATTTAAGATTCGTATCCAAAACTTATATCGTGAGATATAAAGAAAAAACTGTTGTCTTTAAATCTTACTAAAATCATAAAAAAATTTAATATGAATAAATTTCACAGGCGGGAAACTCCCGTCCTGAAAATTTTTTTGGGCGCGATTTTAAAATTTTGAGCGAGAATCCCGCTATCCCGCCCTGAATTTCAAGCCCTGCACATCCAAAATTGTTGGCGTTATCTGAATGAGCATCTACCTAAATGGTTAATCAGCCACTCCACTAATGATGATCTGGCACTTCACAAGTGGTCACGAAGGTGACCTGATCTTATTTCTTGTGATTTTTTTTTCTGTGGGGTTATGTAAAGGGCCCTGTCTATGTACCATCCCCTGCAGAAAAATCTTGTAGAATTATGAAGTCACATAGTAAGTGCTTTTGAAGTATAGACATATACTGTCACATGTATGGCAAGAGTTGGATTATCGTTTGGGCATTCGTCAGGTTACACTGGGCTCTCATATATTGAATCGTTGTAATGGAAATTAAACTTTTTTTTTTTCCTCCCTCCACATATTTTGCAATAAATATTTGAAAGTGTAACATTCATTTTGACTCTCCCTGTATCTTAATCCGTTCAGATACTGAAGCGTCGTTTCCCATACATTTCTATGGGAAAAATTTTAATTAGTTTATGGGGCCCTAAAAAGAAAAATGGGAAGAAATCCTTTTGGAATCTCATGGTCCCTGGTTTGAATCCTGTTCATGGGATTTTTCCCTTTCATTTTTCAACTTAATTATCAATTTTTTTTTTTTGATATTATTTATTAATATTTTCTCTTTATTTTAGAATACAATTTTAAAAGTCATAATTTATTACTTGAATAGATTTTAAGGGGAAGTTGTTTGTCATGTCATCGGCTTCTTGCACCCATAGCTGCATCACTATTGGTTCAAGCCCAGTTAAGTTTATTGGATTATGGCCTAATTGGAGCATCACATGAACTGGAAGAGTTGGTTGGAAAGCTTGTAACAGCATCAGATACAAATACTATCCTACAAGTGAAATCAACACTGGACAATCACGTGGCAAATGTCTTGGATGGTAGGCTATACATTTGCGGATTTTTTTTATTATTTTTTTTTTTCCCCCCTCCCCTTAAAGGAAAAAGGAGATAATAATAAAAGTATATTTAATGTTTATGGTTATTTGAATATAATATACCATTATACTTTTTAAAAGGTATGGATAAAAAGGAAGCCTCAAAAAATGCTGAAGTGAAAAATGTAATTGATTGCAGATGTTGTCTCATTAAATGGTTCATTCATGAGTATATGATGAAAAGACCTCGCCAGTGTCCGCATTGTGAAGCACTAATATACCCATTGCACAATTTAAATAAAAGTCGCATTATTATCAGTTCTGTGAAGGGTCAAAAAACCATTATTCCTGATAAGAAAACTGTGGAAAACAGGCAAGTATATGCGGCATTAGCTAATGGAATTTAAAATTGTCATTCCTTGATTAAGTTAAAAATTTATATTTACAAAATTTCCATAATAGGAATACTAATTCAGAGGCTGATGACAGCCTAATGGTTGAAGAGTTTTCAGCTGAAGGAGAAAATTCTAAAACTCAAATACTTATGCCTAAAACTGGACAACAGAGTCTTCTCACACCTGTAGAAGCTCGAAAGCATATGCGAGAATTGTGGCATAAAGAAAAAGGAATTCTACAAAGTCTATTCAAAATTTTGGCAACAAGTGATCACAAAAATCCAATGGATATTTTTTTCTTAGATATTATTCCCGTACCTCCTTCACGTTTTCGACCAGTAAATACCATTTTTACTAAAATTTTAACAGCATGTTATTGTTACCTTTTAAACATTTTAAATAAGTTTAAATGGTTTTGTTTTTCAGTACATTGTTTTAAAAAAAATTATTTTTCCATTATATTTCTTTACAAGATCAATGTAATTGGAGAAAGAAAATTTGAAAATCCCCAAAGTGCAATGTTGAGTAAAGTTGTTCAGTCAAGTTACATCGTCAAACATCTTATGAACCTTCTGCATATGAAACAGCTTGAAGCCATTCCAGATTCAGTTAAGGTATTTAAAAAGAAAAACTAACAATTATATTTTTTAAATGCATCTTATTATGCACTAATAAGTTAATATCAGTTATTATATAAGCATTGTTTCTGAAAGTGGTATAAGTCCATTTATTCATACATTGTGATATTTAAGGGTTTGCATTTGAATCAACCACACAACATTTTACAGCTAAACTTCTTTTGATTAATTTATCAGGATATTGTATACCATTGACTGTTATTAAAAATATAAAAAGAGGACACCTATGTCTCACTTAAATCTTTCATTATCTTATTCATATGTTGTATTTACTACAAAAATTTCTAATGGAAAAAATTTTAATTAAAGAATACAAAGAATTAGAGCTATAATGCTAGCTGCATTTTTCAAGAGTGGCTCTGTGATTTGCTAAGTATGCACACCTTACTCAACTCATTAGTGACCTTCCTGAATTCATTAGTCACTTTTTTCACTTTCTTATGAGTTTGCTGATGGCATTAGGTAGACAGGATATATTATGTACACAAAAGTAGGTGTTTTTCAAGATATAGTTGGTACAACAACAAACTGCAGATGATGGATGCTGTGCCAGAAGAAAAGCATTTGAATAACATGAAATTGAAATAACAGCAGTTGTGTTAATGCTGTTAAAATTGCTCATGATAGGCAGAAGGCTATTAATACCTATATTAAATTTATGAAGGCCCACTTCTCTCACTGCTTTTGGTGTATGAGCAGACAACATGGATATTAAGGCCAGATGAGTTGGTTTCTCTGAAAAATAGTTGTGACCACTGCACTATTTTGCCCCACCATATATACAGGGCGTTTCTAAATGGAAGGACAATAAGCACATAGTGTGATTCCATGCATCAATAGAAGCAAAAAGTTCCTCGTCGAAAATTCAAAATTTAAATTGCGTCGTTACGTCATTTATGAACTTTCTTCACCAACACTTCACATAATGAACTGTGCTATGCCACGAGAAAATGGTGGCAATTGTTGAGATTAAATGACATTTTTCGCTAGCTTTTAGAAAACTTCGCGTGATATTTAGACCCTTAAAATTTGAGTTTTGAACATTTTGCATAAGGAACTTTAAGTTTGTAATCATGCAAAGGATCACGCTAGGTACTTTATGACCGTCGAACCTGATACACCCTGTATATGCAATAAACCAAGAAATTTTTTTTTTTTCAAATATTGTCTAAAAGTTACGGTCCTAATCCTTCTGCTTATTTTGAAAATGATAAATATGAATGTTGTATTACACATTTCATGTGATCACATTAATATCTTGGTTCTTTTTAAATCTTTTCACATTTTAATTAAAGAAACTTCATAAAATTTTGTTTTAAATGCTTATTAGACAAAGGAGTAAAACTATAGGTATTATGTGCAGATATATCCATAGAATGCAAGTAACAAAGTTATTTTAAATAAAATTTAAAACAGTAATTTGATTGACTTTATTATTCCATTTTAAAGTCTATTCTTCATGCAGATTGCAGTAGTATTTTTTTTTTTTTTATTTTTACATTTAGAATTTTGAGTACGACTGGGAGTTTCACTGTCATTTCTCAGCTACTGTTCTGAAATGTAGCAGAATGCCTGAGAAGTGAGTGTGGACTTGTAGAACTTGAAAATTCAGCTGGTGATATGGCCCTAATTTTCAAGAAATCATCTAATTTTAAATGTTCTAATAAATTTTTTAAATGCTTTGAAGAAAATAGTAAACAGAATTTACCTAATTTAGGTTTGTTGTTGAATCAGTTTTTTAAAGAAAGAATGCGATACACATCATAATTCTAAATTAAAAAAAAATTAATCTATGGTTTTGAATATTGTTAATAGTTAAAAATTATTTCCTGTAATAAAAAATTAGTGCTCTCTCATAATGATACTCTACATAACGCCAAATTTATAATGGCAAATCCATATAACAAAGTTTGTTTTTTGGACATAGAGTCCCGTTACATAGAGGGAGCACTGTATATCTAAGTGGCATAAGCTGACAAGAGAATTTAAATTTGAATACTTCATTTAAATTTTTCCTTTAGAATGCACTTGAAATGTATGCAAGTTGTGATCTGTCCAGGCTGTTTAAAAGCAATCAAAATTCATTTTGCTGCTCTGTATTTCATAAAATTTGGCTAATCAATTGCCTCAAGATTTGGGAGCATTATTGTTTGTACAGTACTTTAAAAAAAAACTTGATACGACTGGTTATAAAATGGGGAAAGTCGATGACATCTAATACAATAAATTGTGGATAACACAAATCTAGCAAGAAATTTTATTTTATGAACATGAAGTAAAACTTCTTTCTTGATGGATAAGATGTATGGATTTTTAAAATTGTTATGTTTAAATACTTGGGGCAGTTCATAATAGTCAGATTTGATTAATTTCTTCAAGGGAATTATGGATAAAATACCAGGATCAACTGGAGAAGAAAAATTACAAAATGCATGGAGTTCTTTACAAAGTCAAGTGAATTTAGTAGCTGATTCAGATCAAGATGCTAGCAAAACGTTTACAGGAGTTAAACAAGTATGTTGTCACTTAACTATTAATCACATTTTTTTTTGGCATTGAATATTAAAAAAAAAAATTCTTTCCACGTAACAGGTAATAGAAAAGAAAGAAGGGATATTTCGCAAAAACATGATGGGCAAGCGTGTTGATTATGCTGCTCGCTCAGTTATTTCGCCTGACCCTTTCATTGGAATTGATGAGATAGGAATTCCTGAAGTCTTTGCAAAGAAATTAACTTATCCTGAACGTGTTACTCCTTGGAATGTCAGAGAATTGAGACAGTTAGTGATGAATGGACCAAATGTATATCCTGGGTAATTAATTGAATTTTTCTGTTCTGGGTAATTATCAATAAACAGTTTATCTTCCTTATGTATGAAAATAATTGTTTTACATATAAAATCTGTAAATAGGCCATTGCCTATTTTTTTTTTTTTAATAACAGTTTTCTAAAATAAAGCATTTTCTAAATTGGGAGAAATGAAGGATCCTGGACTTTCTAAAATTCCTGTATTTTAAGAATTGTAATAACTTTTATATAAGGAGATTGTAGTCTCTTAATGCCCATGCTTGGAGTTTGTAATGAAGTAGATGAGGTCACTATTTGTTGAAAAAAAAAAGATGCAGATAACATTTGAACAATGTGCCAAAGGTTCATTTTGCTTCTGTTACTATTAAAAAGATTAGTTACTTAAACTTCAGCCTTCTGTTCCAGCCTTTCCCTTGCCTATATTAAATACTTTAAATTATTTGCAGAAGTTAAAAATAGGCATTGTATTTGGGCAGTAGTGATTGTAAAAGTGTTATTTAATAGAGATTGTAATTAAAATACAAGTATTTATCTTGCTTTCAATCCATTTTTAAGTGGATTTTTAATAAAATGAAAGTTAGTGTTTAGAGTGTAGTAGTGTGTAGTAAATGTATCAATAAATTTTTTAAAACTACAGGAGTGATTTTTAAACATGTACTTTTTCAGGGCAACTCTGGTTAAGAATGAATTTGGTGAAGCAACTTTGCTCTCAAAAAATGACACACAGCGTGAAGCTGTAGCAAAAACTCTTTTGACACCTTCATTGGGTGAAGGATTAAAAGGGCCTAAGGTGGTAAGTATAAAATGTTGACAGTCTTTTTAAATAAAATTCTCATTAGAAAGTTATTCTTTTGGATGCATGCTCTTATTTAAATAATATTGTTACCTACAATAGACGAATGAAAAATAATGCTCCACTTCTGTTAATGAATGAGAATTATGAGTAAATGCAAGGGAAATGCTTAATAGGCTTCTTAATACGTAATCTGAAACCATAAATGTACTGTTGTAAATAAATTCCATAGCCTGTTTTATTTTCAACTGTAGTCAGTGTTGTGGCCCCTCCCAACTGTATTAATACATTTTGGATTATTAAGTAACTTCAGTTGAGGTGTTGCATTAATTTTGATGTGGTTAGATTATATTTTTTTTATCTCGATGTTTCCTTGTCAATCAGTAACTCTTGTATAAAAAATTTCATTCTATATAATATACACATTCTAATTTCATTCTATACAATCTATAATTTTATCTATTAAACAGGTACATAGGCATTTAAGGAATGGAGATGTTCTCTTAGTCAATCGGCAACCGACTTTACATAGGCCAAGTATAATGGCACATAAAGTGAGTAAACATTAATTCTTGCCTTATTATTTTTTTTATGATAAAGAATTTTTTATATAATTCATATTTTAATTTAATTTAAAGTTAATCTAAACACAACAATTAAAATTTTACAGCCTATGGTGGAGAAATCTAGAAGAATCTCAATTTAGGCCCATTATTCAAAATTATGGACTATTTCTATTTAATTGATATAGACGGGTATATATGGTATATTTCTATTTGGACTTTATCAAAATTAATCTTAGTTTCTTCTGTTATGTCATTTTTGCATTGGGTTTTTCTTCCGATAAGATTGAATTGTGATTGGGTTAGCCTGAAGATGAAAACAGTTTTCGAAAAGCTTAGCAACAGCGGTATGCACTGAACCTTTAATTTTTATTTTCAACTGTATTATTTTGTCTTTGTGACAAGGAGCAATGGAAAACAAACCCAATTTATAGATAAAGTGAAGCCGGTAGGATTCCAGAATATTCCATGGGAGCATCACCATGAGATACGAATTTCTCCACCATGGACTGTAAAATTTTAATTGTTGTTTAAATGAGCTTTAAATTAAATTAAAATATTTTTTTGTTTAGTCATTAAAACTGTGTGTGTGTGACAGTGCCATGGATCTTTTCAAGATATGCACTATCACGTTTTCTTTTAAATTGTACTTTAAAGTTATTGAGCTAATATGAAAACTTATGTTTAGAAGTGATTCAACTTGCACTAAGAATTAACTTAACACTGACATTAAAATAAGATTAAAAGAAATGATTAAATTGAGAAATAATTATTTTTTACTCAGTTATAAAATAGCCCTCACAATGGAAATTTCACTGCTCATCTGCTTAAGCAAAGAGGGTTAATCTGTAAAGCTAATCAGAGTTGATTTTTGTAGAATGATGGGTTTTTATTGGTTGAAATAAATTAAAGACTTGTGAATTAGTTATCAAACCTTGGTCTTGATTCTTCATAGCGTTATTAAAAGTAACATATAAGTAATGCATGTATGTTCAATAGGTTGCAGTATATGCATAAAACCTCATTTTCATTTCAGTACCTTTTATATTGAGCTTATTGGTCTCTAAAAGAAGTTGAATTCGTATTTATCTTAAATGCATAAGCAAAATAAAAATATATTGGTTTAACCTCAGATTTTATGCACTTAACATGTTTGTTTTTCAGAGTGTGTTTTTTTAAAATTCAGATGTCTTATTATAGTAGAAGTGGCTGTATCACATCTTTTAATTTTTTTATTCATTTTATTTTATTTTTTTTATTTAGGCACGAATTCTTCCTGGTGAAAAAACTTTACGATTACATTATTCCAACTGCAAAACATATAATGCTGATTTTGACGGTGATGAAATGAATGTACATTTTCCACAAAATGAGCTGGCAAAAGCGGAAGCAGAACTTATTGGCAATTATAACATTTTTTATTTAAATTTTTTTTATTTACATGTTTCTATCTTAAATAGTAATCATATGTAATTTTCGATCTTTCATTCCATTTAATTTCTTTACTTTTTAACCAAATGAGTACACAGCTTTCTGATCGTGGCTTCTGCTTTGAGCACCACAATTGTCGTTTTGATTCTGAGCAATCGTACCTTGAATTAATGTTGTATCATCCCTAGTCAGTTATCATACACACATACTGTATTTATCTGAATGTGATATCGTACCCTTTTTGCATTTTAATTCTCTTAACACCCATAGCAATTTTTATACAATTTGATTTATGTTTTCTCACAAATCCAATAAACACCACTTCCAATGCCACTTACAAATGCTGTGAAGACATACATACATTTGTGCACAACCCTTAAATTTCTTACCCTCTACTATAGAATTTATATCTGCACATGAATTTCATAGTTTCATTGCTTGCTTTATTTTGAAAATTATGTGCTGATCATTCACAAGTATACTCTTGTGTCAGAAAACAATGAAGATATACAACTGAGACACGTGAAGTGCACCTTGAAGCGGAGAATATTCACGGTAGTATCACCGAAACAGAAGTCAGATGGGGAATTAAGTCCCTGAAGACTGGCAAAGCTGCAGGTGGTGATGAAATCCGGTCTGAGATGTTAAAGGCCTTGGTGTCACAGCTAACATGTGCAGGAGTTCCATGGTCAATGCACCAAACTACATTTTTTTATGCTGTGTTGTTTAAAATTTAACAAAGGAATCTATATATTCAGGTCATACCTTATATACTCTGTTATATTTTTAATGTCATTGTCGTCAAGTGGATTCGGTGTAAAAGTCACTATTTCAATGTTTATACTGTAAATAAAAATATTGCTACTTATTAGAATTTTCATGCTTCAGAGATTCACGAGTTGAAAGCAATATTGCTAGGAAATTTTGTTTCGGCCTCCTCGGAACCGTTTCAACTACTCATAAACACACTTCAAGGTAATAGCACTTTCTTTGTAAACTGTTGTCATCATTTCATGAGTCTCTTTTGTTCGCTTATCCATTTTGGGTTTCGACCGCGCGTACTACGCCTTCCCTCTTCAACGTCCTGTTTAAACACAATAAACACACTCTCAGAGCTGATTCTCTCAAATTTGTTTAAACATGTCTCGACCTGTCTGGGGCAGGATACGACGATGGTGCACTCTTACGACCGTTAGCAATTTGACGTCATTCACAGAACTTTGTCACAAGTTGTACATACTCCCTAGTTCCTAGATTCCATTTTAAGACAGCGAATTAAAGAAAATATTTTATGAATTATAGTTGTAAAATAAGATAAAAGTATGGATATTTAAGTCTTTTTAATTTTTATTTATTTATTATTATTATTATTATTATTTTTAATTTTGACTATTTTTTGATTTCATTCTGTATAGCAAATGTGAATAATCATTACCTTGTACCTAAAGATGGCACTCCTTTGGGTGGTCTTATTCAGGACCACATAGTTGCAGGAATTCATATGACTATCCGTGGCCGCTTCTTTTCTAAGTATATTTTTTATTAAAAATTTTAATAAGAAAACTTTTTATTTTTTTATTTTATTTTTTATTTTATTTTATTTTTTTTTTTAAAGTTAACTACATATTCTCGTTGCTATGTTTTATTGTAACAGGGAAGATTATCAGCAGTTAGTGTTTGCTGCACTTTCTGAAAAGACTGACCCAATTTACACACTGTCACCTTGTATTTTTAAACCAAAGATGTTATGGTCAGGAAAAAAGATCTTTTCAACTGTTTTAAAAAATTTAATCCCAACTGGTAAATCATGCATTTACTTGGAAGGACGAGCAAAAATTAATACAAAGGTTAGTTTAAATTAAATTTAATGGCAGTACTTATGGGATGATATCTAGAAGTGTATTTGATTTTAAAAGTGATTTTGTGTCATTTGCAATGCTTTAATTCTAGTTTGATGGTTTAAGGGTAAGAAGAATTCCCGACTTGCGAGTCAGGGGTTACTCTGCCATTTGAGTTACGTTTTGACTTCATGGAAGTCCATGCAAACACATTGTAAAAGCTTGGCAATTCACTGTCCATAATAGCTCAAGGCAGCGAAAGACATGGTCCCTTGTCACGGATTTTTTCTTTCCCTTTCCTATCTGCAGTTTTTTTATTTTTTTTATTTTTTAAATAGGGATGATTAATTATCATCTATTATTGCAGGCTTGGCAAAATGCTCCTAATAAAGGAGTCCTTTTAGGATGTGAAGATATGACTGAGAGTAATGTCATAATTTCTAATGGGGAATTGTTATGTGGCGTATTGGATAAGGCCCATTACGGACCAACATCATATGGTCTCATTCATAGTTGTTATGAAGTTAAGTCGTTATAAATCAAAAAATAAATCTTAAATAAATTTAGAATTAAACTTTATTTATTAATGAGCAATTTTTTTAATTATAAAATATTTAGCTCTATGGTGGCAACGTGTCAAGCAAAATTTTAAGTGCAATGGGTCGTTTGTTCACATTTTATCTTAGAATTCATGGATTTACACTTGGAATTGAAGATATATTAATTCAACATAAAGTGAGTGGGTTATGAGAAGATCTTGTTTCATTCATATATGGCAGTGTTACAACCTGTGAAAATACGAATAACTTTCTTTTTATTAATTTTTTTTTTTTTAATAATACGTAAAGAGTGATAGAAGACGGAAAAGAGCAATGAAGGCAGCACGTACTGCTGGTTCTGTGGCAGCTGTTAAAGCATTTGGGTTACAAGAAGATGATGATCCTGAATTGTTGAAAAGAAAGTACATGGAAGCTCATCTTAGTCAGGATGATAGGCTAATGAAATATTTAGACATATACATGAAAGCCAAAACTGATGAAATCAATAATAATATTAACAGGTAAGTGTACGAGAGATTATGAAAAAAAGATGTTTAAACATTAATTAAAAGCATACAAAAATTTTCCTTATAATCTATAAGCTGCTGTTAAATATGTTTATTTAGATCTTGCAAGCTTAATAGCAGTTTGGCATACCCTGTTCTTGCCATATGGTAGCTTAACCATTAAAAAAAAAAATGTTCAAAAATTTAAAACTAAATTAACAAGAAGATAAAAATAAATTGGTTTCTTAAAAAAATAAAGAAAACAAAAACAAAAGTGTGGTACATTTCACACTGAATTAATGTTTACAAATGTATAATGTGGTTCCCCTTATTCAAGAACAAATTCAGACAAGATAAGACATTTCACATTAAGGGCGTGTATAAAAAGTGAAATGCAGGATTTTAAAATTGTGTGATTTAAACGACCATTTTCATCCAAAGTCCTGGGCTCTGTGACTTTATCGACATCAAGGACTCCTAAATTTTTTAAAAGCATGATGGCCTCATGCCATTCAAATTCAGATCTTCCATTAATTATTGAATCTGGGATGGATGAAGGATTAAATATTAAGTAATTAATTCAAGTATGAATATAAACCATGAATACTAAACCGATATTTGTTTGCAATTTTGTGAAAGTATACCCAAATTGAAGAGCTCATTTCCAAAGTCTAGAATCTCTAGAATTTACTTTTTTTATATTTAAATAAAAATTTTGAGATAGTTTTAATTATAATGCATTTTGATTTATAACTGTATTGTCTATCTTCACACTAATTTATTGAAATCCTACACCAATAGAAGTGGTTAAAAACAGTGTCAGATGTCCTGGAGATAAGACGTTTTGGAATTAAAATAATCATTTAAGGAGAGTATAAGTAAAGAAAAAAGAATAATACTACCAATGAAATATGTAATTATAAATTTTTATTAATATAAATGGTGTTTTACGTTTTGCTAATAAAATAAAACTTATCATTTAGTCGTTGTCATCAGGCGAAATGCCATTTTTTCAGTTGCTGACAATAATATTTTCTGCCAAAAAGGCATTGCTGGATGGTGTTCGGTGACAGCCAGCTTATTTAGAAGTAATTTAACGTGTTTTAACTTTACCTCCTTTACTGGATTTTCCAGTATTTCCTATTTTGGATCCAATGTTGACCATTTCTTGCCTCTCTATAACAGTGTGTGAAAACACATGTTACTCCTATAATAAGTGGTTTGACAAGCCACTTTGCCACATTTTATCTCAATGCGTTTCAATGCTGTGATCTTGGATTTACGGTAATATTTTCTCTGGCAGAAATTTTCCAGTCATATGGACACCAGTCTTGCCAATAACATATACAGTCCCAACATTTTCAAATATCTTAAGATAATTTCTTGGCATAAGCCCTTGCTCAGTTTTACGCAACAGTTTCTCTACCAGTCCAAAAATTCGATGTATTGGTAAATAACTGTCCCTGCATAGGAAATGTTATGTTTACAATAAGATACTACAGTGCTCACATGCAAGTACTAACCTGCACTCTATGCGCATTACGTTGTTGAGTGCGTAACTTGAAACTACTCGTTGGAATTCGATCAAATTTTAACTGTATACAGAGTTGTATATACCTTATTATTCCCCCAATTTTTATTATCCTAGATGTTATAGAACCTGAGTTATTACATGTTGTTCTTGGTGGCGGCATTTTTATTTCTGTTCATATCTCAGCGTTCAAATTCGGACCCCCATGTTTATATGAACTTTTTTGCTTAGAATCACCCATTCTACCTCCACGAAAGAGTTTGTAAAAGTATTTTTGAAACTCCATGTATAAGCCGTTAATCATCAATTGTTTCCAACATGTAACCATGGAGCAGACGTGATGAATCATGTGATGTCTGCGACTCTGTCGACTGGCCAAATGGATACGAGACATATTGGAAATATAAACATCATGGACATAAGACACTTTGGAAATAAATACGTTTTTCGCGACCACATTTAAACATGGGAATAATAACATATACAGTGTTCTCCCCAGAAAATTTTATCAGGTGGGCGGTAAGCTAAAATAACCGGGCGGACAAAAATTAAAAACAAAAACAAATAAAATATTATGCAGTGTTGTGCAGCTTTTCGTGTATCAAGCCGGGCGGTCGCCAAAATCAGCCGGGCGGGCCGCCCGTTAAAAATGGCCTGGGGAGAACCCTGATATAGAAATATAATAGAGAGTTAGTTTTTTTTCGTTACGAGAAATTTTTCATACGAAAATGAAAAATTATACGTCACATCCGTTAAATATTTTTCGTAACGTAGTACAGAGAACAACCATTCGTTATTTAAATGTATGTATACATGAGCGTATACACTTAAACAACGAATGGTTGTTCTATGTATAGCCATGCTCGCACATTACGAAAAATACTTAACTGAAGTGACTTATAATTTTTCGTTTTCGTACGAAAAATTTCTTTTAACGACAAAAAACTAACTCTAATATTTTGTTACATGATGCATGAATACATAACAAATCATTTAATGTAAAAATATTGAATAATAAGAATTTTGGATTTAAGACACTTTGGAAATAAGCTCTTCAATTGTGTGAAAGTGTTTTTAATATTTCACATTCAAACGATTGTTTAAGTAGTGCTATTAGCAAAGTGGCATTCCGTTAGCTATATCGCTATTAGTGGCAATGATTTTGAGAGCATTTTTCAGAACTTGCACTAATGACAGTGTGCTGTAATGATACAGCTATTTATACTTCCTCTAAAATTAAAGCCTGCGCTATTCTATCTCACAAATAGAAAAATTTTGATTAAAAATGTTTGATTTGCTTTTTAAATCGCTGAATATTTCAAAGGTTACATTTTCACAAATCAGGGATGCTATTTTTAATCCTGAAATTTTGTTTCAAGCCTGAACAAAAACTTCAGTCCCACAATTTGCACCTGGTCTCGAATTTCTACAAGACTGGTCCCTTTGTTGACTACCTAATCTTAACTGGTCTTAACTTTTTTGACGTTGCGAGCATGCCCGGTTGTAGAATTCAAGACCAATTGCGACCGGTCTCACTTTTTATTTAATTTATTTATTTACAATTGCAATGACAATCATATATAATAACGGAACAATAAATTGGTAATAATCATAATACAACAATATAAAAAAATTCAAATAAGATAAATGGAGTAATTTTTGTATCAAAAGAATAAAAAGGTGCCCAAAAAGCCAGGGGGGGCCTGTCCAGGGCATCCTTAAAAAAATTTATATAAATCAGTCTAAAATTATATAAATTTGTATGGCATTAAACGGCAACAACAATATCAACAATAATAATAGTAATAATAATTTTTTTTTATAACTAAAAACATTTCAATATAACCAATAATAATAATAATAATAATAATAATAATAATAATATTAATAGTAATTATAATAATAAAAAATAGTAAGATAAACAGAGGACTGTGTAAATCTGTTTCATTTAAGAGTAAACAGAAGTTAAATTAGATGTAATTTGGCCCAAGCGAATGTTTCCAAGGAGATGACGTTTAAAAGATTGAAGAGAAGGTGCCTCGTGAAGTTCCACAGTTAATTTTGACCAACAGATAGCGCCGGAAATCGAAATTGATCTCCTTAAGTAATTCACTCTATAAAATGGGATTACTATTTTTTTTCTCTTATGTGATAGTGATGATATGGACTGGTTATCATAGGGGGATTTCTAAAATAATATGTTGTGTGACTTTATATATAAATTGAGCTAGTTGAATAAAATAAAGATCATCAAATTTTAATAAGTTGAAGTTTTTAAATTCTGAACTGATGGAAGAGATAGCAGGCCTATTTAACAAAATGTGTAAAAAAACGTTTTTGAAGTTTAATTATAAGATTTTTATTTTTCTGTGTGGTCGATCTCCATAAACATATTCCAAAGCATAAATTTGAATGAATGAAGGTGAAATATAAATTTAGTAAAATATTACGTGGAAGATGATTGACTCTATAAATAATGCCTAAAGAATAGGCTTCATGTTTAGTAGCTAAATGTTTTATATGAAGGCTCCATGATAAATCAGGGGCTAAAATAAATTCCTAAGTATTTATAGGAAGAGACTCTAGATAAGATTTTATTACTTGTATTAGTGCAAAGCTTAATTTTATTATAGTTAATCAGTTTATTACGTTGATGAAAGATCCTTTAGGGATTCTGTTTAATATCACCATAGTTGCTCTCAGTAAAGCTTTGGATTATAAAGTACAGCAATTACCTTCCCCAATGATAGCAAATAATACTGGTTATTGATTGGTTAGTTTGAGATCATGTGAGTATTTTTCAGCCATCTTTGGCCCAGACATTTATTGATTTTCAGTTATATTTCCAGATGATAATAATGTGAAAATTTTGAAAATAAAATTCATTTCAACTGAATTTTAGAGCAGGTGCAATAGATTGATTGGGCCAATTGGGCCAAAAATGGCAGATTGCCATACTTTAGTAATCCAGAGTTTTAGTTCTCAGACCTCTTTGGTGCCATCTGGTGGTTAGAAATGTAGCTATTCTGTACTAAATTTTTTCATTATGAATCAAAAATACCACTACTTTCTGTGGATTTCTATGGAAATCACATTAGATTTTTATATACACTTTCGATTTATTGGATTTCAAATATTCTGTTACTTTTGAATTAACCTGCAATCCTTTAGATAACTGTAATAAATATATCCCCCAATTTGTATAAGCACTGCTCGAAAATTGTTTGTAAGATGCATTTTCTAAGTGAAGCAGTGTATATTTGTTTTTCTCTAATGCATCTCCTTTTCTTGATCATATATGTTTTCCTAATTAAGCATACAATATAAATTAAATTTTAAAATAAAAGAATTACTTAATGGAATTCTTTTTTACCTGTTTATAATAGAAAGTGTTTAATAAATTTGTATTTATTTTGATCAGGAAGTTAATGCCTTCAGGATTGTTGAAAGAATTTCCGTCTAATAACTTACAGTTAATGGTTCAGTCAGGAGCCAAAGGCGCTTCAGTAAGTATTTTGGAATTTTATCTTTTACGAATATAATAAAACTCTTATTAGGACTGTTTATTTTTGGTAGGTAAATTGCATACAAATTTCATGCCTATTAGGACAAATAGAATTAGAGGGGAGACGTCCACCTCTCATGTTAAGTGGACGAACGCTTCCATCCTTTTTATCATATGATTTGTCCCCAAGAGCAGGTGGTTTTATAGCTGGTCGTTTTTTGACTGGTATTCAACCACAAGAGTATTTTTTCCATTGTATGGCCGGCCGTGAAGTAAGTTAAAATTTTTATTAGCTATTAACAAAAGACTGTGTTTAATGAAAGAAAAATTAATATAGCTTTTCCCGATAAATTATTTATAGGGTTTGATTGATACTGCTGTAAAAACAAGCAGAAGTGGTTATTTACAAAGATGTCTCATCAAGCACTTGGAAGGTGTTCGCACACATTATGATCTTACTGTTCGAGATAGTGATGGAAGTGTAATTCAAGTGAGATTTTATAATTTTCTTAGCAGATTTACGTTTTCTAAAAATTCAGTTTGTTTTTGATTCATTCTAAAAGTTCAATCTGTTTTTGATTAACTCTTTTGTACTTAAATTTTGCAAAATACAGTGGAGCCTCATATTTCAATGCTTCTAAGTTTGAACTGCGCATGACTAAAAAATGCATTCACTCTGCAAATGCCATTTATTGTTCACCCAAATATAGTAGTCTCTTGTACTCACTGAGTAAGCTCTTTTAGTTATATTTTTTGTATATCTGAGTCTACTGTATACTCTACAGCATTCTTCCCAGAAAATTTTATCAGGTGGGTGGAAAGATAAAATAGCCGGGCAGACAAAAATTAAAGACAAATTAAATATTATGCAGTATTGTGCAGGTTTTTGTGTATTCAGCTGGGCGGTGTGCCCATTCAGAAGGGCCTGGGGAGAACCCTGCTTTATATTAACCCTAATGATTAAGCATGGCACCCAAAAAAACTGTAAAGGCAACGGAGCCTAAGAGGAAGAAGGTAGTAGCACTGTATCGAGGTGAAAAAGGAACTTAACATGAAAGTGGTATACATGTGGCAGTTATTTTAACTTATGTGAATTTGATGTTAAATTTATAGAAATGGGTCTTGTTTAGAAAAGTCTGAGAATGGATTAATCCACTTTCCATTACATCCTATGGAGAAAAATTAATTTGGACTTCAAACAATTCAAATTTCGAACAGCTTCCTGGAACAGATTAAATTCAAAGTACGATGCTCCCTGTATGTTGCTTCTATAGAATCATGAAGCTTTAATTAAGATAGCACTGATATGGTATCATTGACTGAAAAGGGCTTGAATTAATTTTAAAAAAAATAAAATTTTTTTGTATTAGTTCTTGTATGGTGAAGATGGACTTGATATTCAGAAGACTCCATTTTTGAAAAAAAATCATTTGTCATTTATGGCTAAAAATTCACCTTCTATATTAGACATCGATGAATTGAGAAGACTTCAGGAAATTACAAATACTACTCCTGTTCATAAGAAGTGGGACTCTGTAAGAATATTATAAAATGTTTATTTTTTGCATTAATTATCATTTATTTATCAAGGTTACTATAAAAAATTGAAGCTTCTAATATTTTATACAAGTACACTGCTGGCCCGTTATGTCGCAATATCGGATAAGTTGTGGTCAGTGGCACCATTTGTCACCATACAAAAAAACTTTCTATATTGTGGACTTGTCATGAGCGGTGAAATTTCGACTCCCAAAATTCGCAACAAAACTGGCAGCAGTGTATTTTGTTTTAGATATAGATGGACATTTGGATGGTTTTATATGGAATGTCTTTAAGATTGTACCAGCAAGGCGAAAGGCGCATTCGTTTATTCGAATTATGTGAATTTTTTGCACTGACAAGGGAACCACGTGAACCTGTACCTCACAGATTTACACAAATTGAATTATGTTACTCACCTAAAGCTACTATTGGTGCTTGCAAAATAAGAAATCGCGAAATTTTGTTTCTTTCAAAATAAACTGCGAAAACAAAAAAATTTGAGCACACATGGCCAAATAAAGGCTCCATTGTTACGCCATAGTTAAAGCAGTTTGTGTATTGATGTGCTTGACGGAATGTTTTTCCTCCATCACTCAATAATAACCCCATTCCACTTCATATGAAAGCAATGGAACAACCTCCTATGAAGTAGCAGCTAACGACAATTGAATGGATTCTCAAGTTTCTAAACAATCTTAATTTTTTATTTAAAAATAAATTATTAAAATTAGCTAATTGCCATCTAGTAAAAAAAAAAACAAAAAAAAAAAACTTATTTTAAATTAAAAACATTTTTTTATTTTATTATTTTGTTATTAATTAATTTGGTAATCTTCGTAAATTTCTGGGGCTGACGTCAAGTTTTCGTGAATGAAACAAGCGCAAGGCTGTCAAGTGATCTAATGGAGCCAGCGCCTGAGTATATGTTGTGTTGGTGAGGGGGTATGTATCACAGTGCTTTATAATTTTAAATAAAATAAATGTTCTTGGATGCTTATCTCATCTTATTATTCCTTAATTGAAATTTTTTGGCGACCGCCGTTAACGATTTTGCTTCCAGCTTCCCACCATGATTTTTCATCCTTGCTTCGCAACTGCCACCATGCAACACCATCATGCGTGTAAAACAGAGTTCACCCATACGGGTACGTGTGGTTCCCTTGTGAGTGCACACATTAGCCATTCAGAGTACCTCTTGCACAGTTTGTGTAAGGTGTTCGGGGATCTTCACGCACTTCGTGTGGTTTATGCACTATCTAAGCGCAGGAAGATGGAAGCAGTTGCAATTGCAAATGGCTGCCTCCAGTCCAGAAAAGCTCTAGCTTTCGATCATTCGTTAATGGTTGAAATTTTTGTTTTCAAGTGAAACAGACAGAGTGATGGTTTTGTTTTTTTTTACAGTGTTAAAAGCATTTATTTCTTTTATAGTAACTACTTGTATAATACTGTATAATTATAGTATTTTTAAAAGAAAATAAGCTAAGGACATAATTTGAAGTTGATATCCTTTTGAAATGCTCTAAAAATTGGCAGTTAAAAGCATCTAAACTATTCATACATGAAATTTTTTTGTGATCATTTTATCATGCAACCCAGCATTCTGTTTGTTAGAAGAGTGCATTTGTTTGTTGTAAAGGGCTAAAATGCTTTTACATACTAGTAAATGGCATTACAGTGTACAAAGGTAGGTAGCAAGCAGGAATATCTTCCGATGTCTCAAGGATAGCATCCTTCAAATGATGCCAAATTGGACTTTTTTGGTAGGTAGTTATTGTATCAGTATAGATTGTTCAACTTCATCCCACAGATGATTGATCAGATTAAGGTGTGGCGACTCTGCTTACCATGGAAGTATAGCAACCTCTTGGGTTATTCTTCTGAAGCCCCTCAAGCATCAAACAACCTCTGCGAAATGTGGCATTTTCCTGCTGAAAGACACCATTTCCAGAAGTGAAGGCCATGAACATTAAGTATGATCAGCAACAGCATTCTAATATGTGGCCATTGCAGTTGCAACTTCTTGTTTTATGCTTATACCTGTGTGGGTCATTGACTTTTATTGCTAATAATATGGCAATATCCGGTGCTCAATGCATTCTGAAATTGTCATTTGTAATCTGCTGTTTTACTGGTCTACAGTCTGCTCTTTCACAAATTGTTGCTTACCAATTGACATGTGCTATCCTCTCAATTGACAGGTGTTGTTGACTACAGGATTGATTGATTGATTGATTTATTGCTACCAAAGATAAGGATAAAGGTAGCTCGGTGCCACACAGGAATCCCCACCAAGGCACCGAGAACAAAGACAAAAAGACGAATAAAAAAAACAAAACAATAAGTATATATTAATGAAGTTATTGATAAAATTATATAATTATATAAAAGACAATATTATAAAAAACAATCAAAATTACTCTTAGCATTATGCAGTTGATTAAAACAAGATAAAATTTTGATTAATAAATTAAAATTAAAGCAAGGAATATAAAACAATTCTCGATTTCTAAACCGTGTATTACAATTAAAGTTTAAGTAAGCCAAACAAAAAGGACCATCAATCTTTCCATTAATGATATTAACAAATTTTAAAATCTCCGCATGAAAGATGTCAACACAATCACAAATGTTCAAATCTTGCATGATCTGAGAAAAGGAGCAAATACCAATTCTAACATAGCGGTAAAAATAAAGTTTTGCGAATAGACTAAACACTCTATGAAGTCTATTCTTGACATGGTTTGATGCAAACCCCCAAATTACTATTCCATACCGAATGACCGGTATAATAAGGGTAATAAATAATTTAATAAAAAAAAATTGCCACACTTAAAGCTTGAGGTCAGGTTACGAATCACAATTAAAATTTAAATAGTGTGTTCTTGCACAATCTGTCCACATGGTCACCAAAGATTAACTTACAGTCAAGGAATACCCCCAAATCTCTAATACTTTCAACTCTTTCAATCAAAGTCTCATTGACAGTATAAGAAAATAAAATAGGTTTAATTTTCTTAGTAAAGGTAATAACTTTAGTCTTACCATTATTAATAATCAGCCCATTATCTAGGCACCACTTAGAAAAAGTATCAACCTTGACCTGTAAAATATCACAATCGGACCGAGTGATAACCTGCTGGAATAGCTTTAAATCATCTGCAAACATGGAGGCTCCTGGCCCCAGCATCGCCAGGACATCATTAACATAGATGTCGAACAATATTGGGCCCAGGCAGCTAACCTGAGGAACCCCTCTTAAATGCGAAAACAAGAACGAGAAATAAAATTTCCCATCTTAATGCATGCTGAGTGATCAGATAAATAAGAGGAAAACCAAGCAAGCAAGGAACCCCCAATCCCATACCATCTTAACTTAGAGATCAATCTGGCATGGGGCACCATATCGAAAGCCTTTGATAAATCAAAATTAATAGTATCAAGTTACTCGTGCTTGTTGAAGCATTCTGTAATTTTAGTGACAAATGGAACAAGATTAGTCAGGGTAGATCGCCTTCGTACGAACCCATGCTGCTCATCAATCATTTGTTGAAAATAGAAATAAATACGGTCAAAAACAAGACTCTAAAATCTTGGAAACGTGAGTTAATAAAGACACAGGTCTATAATTAGAACAAGCTAATGGATCCCCAGATTTGAAAACAGGACAGGTCAATGAGGTTTTCCAACTGACGGGAAAAATACCCTTATCAAGACTTTTATTGAAAATACAGCAAAGAGGGGCAGCAATAATTTCAGAACAACCCTTTATGAGAAAAAGAGGCAAAGTATCACTGCCATACGAGCGCATCAATTTCATACCTTTGATTGTACGCCTGACTTCGTCGACCTGAAAAACAATTTTATTAAGGTTAAAAGGATAACCTTAAGACATGATGTTAAAGTCGTTAGACTCAAGCATAACAGTTGATTGAACAGATGAAAACTGATTACAAAATTCCTTAGCAATATCCTCAGGAAGATCACCGCTATGCAAGACAAAATTACTTGAGTTCTTAACATTCTGTCGACGAAGGTAGTCCCAGAATCCATTTACGTTACCTCTAAACTCCATTTCAAGTTGACTCAGACAGCATAATCTTCTTGAACTTTAATTTTTGAGTCAGTTCTTAGTTCTGAAAATTTCTGATAATATTTCTCTATGCGTGATTTCTTCCATAACGTGTGGTATTTTCTTTTCTTCCTAATAAGTTGAATGGTGGCCGTACTAAACCACTTGGGATAAGTTTGCCGCCCAATAGAGATCCTAAATTTTGGAATGAAAGTCTGCCTAGCTTCAAGGAAAAGCTCAGTTATCACTTTTTAACATTATAACATTATACTTGTCCAAAAACTGACTGGTCATTGTCAATATCGGATTCTGCAGAGATCAATGACCAGTCAGCCTTACGTAAAAAATTGTAGAGCCCTATATGGTCAGCATTCTGATAGGCCCAACCTTCCAGATATCTTTTTGATTTACCTGGTGGATTCACTTCAAAAGAGGTGGGTGATTAGGATCGACCCGAAGAGCCAACGCATCACTAACCTGGATGTCAAAAATTTGTACATTGGCGAAGATAAGATCCAGCATATAATTTTTACAATTGCCATGCACATTAAACTGAGCCAAGCCCAGAAATACGTTAAAATCCATAATAGCATCCCAACACTGCTTAATATGACTTTTGTTTGACTTTTTTTGATGTTACACTATTCTTGTTACTCACAAATAGTTGTTCAAGAAGAGCCCACAACAATTTAGCTCTATTATCATGCCGTTTTTGAAGTCCCTCAAATCATGTGGTTGTGCCTGTTATCTTGCTTGGCTAGACATGTCTAGAATATGGCAGGTTCAAAATCCTGAAGCTATAGTCACATGATTGCTAGTGATGCAATTCTTATTGTTTCAATTATATTTTTGTTTCATTTACATAGTGCGTCCATTTTAATCTGGTGACTTTCTCTCCTTGCCAAATGATAGTCACTCAGAGCCACATCTTCCCTTGTAGATCATTTTTTGACCTAATTTATCATTGCACTATTCGTTTTGCCCATGGTCTGCAACACGTATGAGCCAAGTTTGGTGTTATGCAACACATAAAGAAACGTGCATGTGTTTAAGCCACATCAACAATGCTTAAAAGATAAAAAAAAAGTTTATATTTATTCTTGACTCATATTGATTGTTATATCATGTGCCATTTTCTTGGTATTCTTAACAGTTGTTGTTACTGCTTTCCACTCCAGAATTCTTCATTTTGAATCCTCCTATTCATGGTCCGATCTACAGATGTGGAAAAAGAGTGGTATTGTTGTCAATGTTCTAATTGGTTGGAAACAAGAGAAAACCATTTGAAATGTGAAATTCTTTGTTTTGAACTTTTCTATGTGAAATATATATGACTTTCTGAACTGTTCTTTAAATTTTTCCTTTTAACATTTAGATAAGGAAATGGAAAAGAAAAAATCCTTTCCCTAAACGAAAGTCACCTTTTCTAAAATTCTGTTGTGAACATCCCAACCTTAGTAAATCTGAAATGCAGCAGAGGTGGTTCAGCTTAAGAGAATCTGATTTTAAAGCGTAAGTAATACACATATAAGATAGTAATATTAGTAACATATAATATTTTTCTATCTACAATGGTACTCAAAATTAAATTGACAAACATAAATGAAGACTACTATGTCAAGAAATGAACAATAAATTTTAATGAAATTAGATTCGAAAAGAAATACATTACAGAACGCTACATGAGAAAAACATTCCAAAAATAACTCAAATTGATGAAACATATGCTTTGGCATGTCGGAATATATACAGGGTGTCTCAAAAAAATGTACTAACTCTTTGAATGACTATAAAAACGTTATTTATGAACATAGAGACAAGTTTAAAGGCTTGAATTACAGAAGACATGTTATTAAAGAATCATGTTCGCAAATGTTCAAATTGATGACCGTCATTTTCCAGACAAAGCTGATAACGCGCACCAATGGATTCGCAAAAAGCACGAAACAGTTCATTTGGGATATCAATTAGTATTTTCGCAAATCAATTTGTATCTTCCAATTTTATTTATTGGATGATTATAAACAACTATTTTATTTATGTTTTACCCTCTGGAGACCGCACGTCGGCCTAAAGGCCATACCGGCTCTGGATAGGGTTATTGTAATAGTTTTTTTTATAAATAAATAAATAAATAAATATTGCGACATTGTCTTTTAGTTTCCAATTTCAATGCATCGATTGTTCTTGGTTTTGTGCAATAAACTCGGTCCTTGAGGTATCCCCATAAAAAGAAGTCCATTGGCGTGAGGTCTGGGTATTCAATGCTACTCCTTCGTCCAATCCATGTGTTTGGATAAACTGCATCGAGGCGAGCTCTTACATCGCGATGGTAGTGGGGAGGTGGTCCATCTTGCTAAAAGTATCCTGCCATTCTGTTACGTTAGTTACACCTGAAAAAAAAAAGTGTTAGTATATTTTTTGAGACACCCTGTATGTTACTGGCAATGTGTGAAAAGCCGGTATTGTATAGAATGCCTGATGTTTTTGGGCAAAGCATAAAATATCTGGTTTTGTGATTATGTTGCATACTTTTCCTAGGCATTCCATACATTACCTAGGTATTATACAGAATACTAAATATACTATAGGCAAAGTGTCAAAACACCCCTTTAGTGGTACTGAACACAGAATGGAGAATGCGACATTAAGTAAAGGACGTTCTTCTAGTTAAACACGAAAGCGGAAGTGGCGTTTAGCTACTTGTTGCAACAAGGAAGGCTAGAGTGGCATTTTGAATTAATTTTCTTTTTCACACAAAAGCACTTTCATGTCCTAGCACATGCACCTCACGAATCCTCCTCGATATTTTTTGTGATTGGAAATCTATTTCGCAGTCACAGATGTCTTCAATTCAATTATCGTATTTACTCGATTCTAAGGCGCACTTTTTTCCCGTTAAAGGGGGTTAAAAAAAACAAGGTGCGCCTTAGAATCGAGTAAATACGGTAAGTCCTTGGGACATACAGTGAATTGTGATCTCGCATACAGTTAGCTCAAGATTCCTTTTACAGTTCCAAGTCAGTAAAAGCAGACCTATGGCACTATAATAGCCTTAACTGCAATACTTTTTTTGACCTTTTTTAAAAAATAGAGAAAAATAGTAAAGAAAATTCCACGGCCTGGACTCGAACCAGGGACCTTTGGGTTACCGTCCCGATGCTCTAACCACTAAGCCACCGTGGACATGGAAGCTGTCGCTATCAAACATGCCCTATGTGCATAGGGAGTATCGGGACGGTAACCCGAAGGTCCCTGGTTCTAGTTCAGGCCGTGGAATTTTCTTTACTAATTTTCTCTATTTATTCATCAAATTGGAGGTAATGGCATGAAAAAATCCTCCAAAGACCATTTTCCAATTATTACTTTTTTAAAAATTTTTCCTGGCTTGGCTCACAAAGATACAATTCAGTATCAAGACAAGTAATATTCTTATACTTGTGTGAAAGTTCTTTCAACATTTCTTTCGCCTTCTCCATGTCCAACAGCCAAATCAACCTCATGAAGTATGTCAAATAATTCAGAGTACATGGCATAAAAAGAATAGTGCTGACGCCATTTTTAACAAGACAAATATTGCTTTTTTAAAGAAATTATTAGATGGAAACTGGAGATAATGCTCCAAACATAAAGTAATAATGATATCAGAAAAATTTTCGAATCTGGACCCACGAGTATCGTGAACCACAATTGGGCCATCGTGAACAAAGTACAGCAAGGCTGTCACTAGGTGTTCTTAAAGACTACAAGGTAGTCAAGATGGAGGCCCAATGATAGGGCAGGCACCCAGCTCACAGATCTGGAATTCCTCCTTTCCAAACAATTGTAAAAGTTGATGAGCACACATAAGAAATTATTAAATGGAAACTGGAGATAATGCTCCAAATATGAGGTAATACTGATAATATTATTACTTTTGTTCTCTACTACCATTACATCATAACGAATCAGCAGCCAATAGTGCCGTGGTTCCTTCTTAGCAATCGTCTTAGCCTTTTTCACATTGTCCACTAATTTTTGGGGTAATTATTGATGAGTAACGGGGGTATTCTATACTCTGACTGCTGGCCCTTTGGAATTGTATAGAATATAAACCATTTCATACATTGCCTACAAACTTTAATCATTCTATATATCCCCTAGGCATTCCACACAATGCTGGGTTTAACACATACAGTAACTTAATGGAGGGATGTTGGAAGAGTCAATAGGGAGTAGACTACCCCTAACAACTATACACAGGGTTCGTACAGTGCTTAAAAACCTTAAAAAGTGTTTATTTTTGAAACCTTTTTTTAAGGCATTAAAAAGTACTTAAAAATGCTTATTTTTTAAACCAGGTGCTTAAAATTTATTTTAATAAACCGCTTCTTACTGAGAAAAGTAAAGCAAAACCAATGCCATGCTGTGTATCTACATGTGCCCAATCAGCGCCACCTAGAGAACAACCTAGAGGACAGGTTGTTCTCTAGATGGCATTGGCCTCAAGCTCGTGATTACAGCATTGGCGACAGTCCAATAGGACTTAATTCTCCAAACATATTTGAAAAAAATGGAAGGAAAATTGTGCGACCTGGATTCGAACCAGAAACCACGAGTATCACACTTGGCACCTTTACCAATTGGACTATCGCAGACACATTACAGCAAGGCTGTCTCCAAGTGTCTTTAAAGACTGCAAAGCAGTCAAGAAGGAAGACCCAATGATAGGGCTGGCACCTGGCTCACAGATTTGGAATTCTTCCCATCCAAACCATCAGAAAGTTACTGAACACAGACGAGAAATTAATAAATAAAAACTGGAGTTAATTCTCCAAACATAAGATCAGATATTTTTTGAAAAAATGGAAGGAAAAATTTTGCACCTTGGATTTGAACCAGGCACCACGAGTATCATCTTTCAAAACATTTGGAAACAGACTTGCTGTACCGTGTTTGTGATAGCCCAATTGGTCGATGCGTTGAGCGTGATACTCGTGGTTCCTGGTTCAAATCCAGGTCGCAGAATTTTTCCTTCCGTTTTTTCAAATAATATTTGACTTTATGTTCGGAGAATTAACTCCAGTTCTTATTTCTTAATGATCCATTTCATGCCAAGAAAACATTCCTCACACCATTACTCCGCCTTCAGCACCTTGCAGAGTCCGCACCAGACGTCAGGGGTCCATGGATTCGTATTGTTTTCGCCATATTCTAAGCCTTCCATAAACATGATGCAGCAGGAACCTCGATTCGTTTGACTAGGCAACCTTTTTTAGAATCCTCAATGGTCCAATCCTTGTGCTGCTGTGCCCAAAGGAGGTGCGCTTTCTTCTCAGAGATGGTCTTTGGCTTTGGTAACCCATTCGAGATAAGGTGTGACTAGTTGTAACATTGTCGAGCTAAGGTCCGTTCTGATATTGTCTTCTGAGTTGTAATGAGCAGTAATTTATGCGATTGTTAACTTTCTGGCTTCGCACACAAGTCTCCTGTGGCCTCTTTCATCAACAAGGGTTTTCCATCCACAGGAGTCACAATGGCTATATGTTTTTTGCTCCTTGACCCACTTTTGATAAACTTTTCTGTGGTATGTGAAAAGTTCAGGAGAGTCACCATTTCTGAAATGCTCATTCCAGCCCATCTTGCACCTACCACCATGCCATGCTGAAGTTAGTCAGATCACTGGTTTCCCCATTTTTGCTATGGGTTCACGCTTACCTAACAGTAGAAAAGTGGCTTTATGGTATTTAAACCATGATTTGTGATAATGTGACATGCGAATCTGCAGTCACTTAATTTGCTTATTTTGTGGGGTGTACCTAATAAAGTGGCAGCTCAATTTAGAAGAAAAATATGAATTTAAAAATTCGTACATCTTTTTTTCCAAAGCAAAGTTTGGGAACTGTTTAAACCTACCTCATAAGTAAATGTGTTATAAAATGCTTTACATTTTTCTTGTCTTTCTTTTTATTTTAAACTTTGCCTATTGCTTCAGACTTGCTTGATAATACGTAAATTAATTGCACTAGAGGTGCTTAAAATTTTTTTGGGGGTGTGTTTATTTTTTTCATGAGAAAAGTGTACAAACCCGGATACAACTCTGATAAGAAATTTCATTTTGGGGCAGTGAATCTCACTCCCTCACTAAAGCTCATCTGAATGCTATTATGGTCCTGGGAAGAAAGAGCTACAATTTACTTGCAATACAGGAATTGGACATCTCGTGATTAGCAAAGGGTTACCTTTTCTTATGAGTTATGGTTGGATACAATAGAAGGTTAAACTATAGATGTGGATAGCAAAATGTTGGTCGTAGGCAAGGATGTGTTTTTATCAGAACAGTTGTTGTAAATCTGCTCTGTGAAGTTATATTGCCTTTTCACCCACCACTACACATGCACAATTACCTAAAAAGTTTGCTTTTTTTTTTAAATGAAGTCCCGAAAACAATTTAGTTGACTCTACGTTTTATAAGCCTTTTTGTATACCCTTTTCTTTTATGATTATTTTAGAGAGACTCTTAGAAACTGTCATATTAACATTCTCAAAATAACTATTTCATTAGAGTGAAAAGGTGCTAATCAGAGTGGCCTTAAGCCAATGACAGCCGGTGAAAGCTGTTTGTTTTGACAGGGTGCAAGCTTACTTTGAATACAGTATAGCGCTACTTATAGTTCCCTGGCCATCCGGATCTCTCGACATGACATGTAGATTTCTTTGTGTAGGTTTGTGAAAGACCATGCTTATGCAACAAAATGCATGACTATGTTGAACAAGAACATTGTTACAGGAGTCATTTGGAACAAGAACACTGAAAATGCTGAGAAAACTATAACGAGAAAATGAATTATGAATGTATGTGCTATAAATGCACGTGTAAAAAAACACAAACTGTTTTGTGATTAATATATAATAATATTGGATAAATTCTTTGGTTCATTTACTCTTCGTCACTAAAATGTCCTCAGTAATGTATAACTCATTGTTAAGATGATATTGCTCGAAAATCAAGTAGAGCATTTTCATTGAAATTTAATATTTATATTATACTACTTTAATTTTATAGGTATAAGAAAAGATCAAGAAGATGTCCTGACCCTGTGATATCAATTTACAAGCCAGATACTTACATAGGTTCCATTACGGAAACTCTTGATTATTTAATTGAGAACTACATATCTGTTAATCCAGATAACATACTTATAGATGATGACATTTATGATAAAAAAGCAAATGCTCACTATCTAGAATCCCAAGCTTATGGCATGTTTGGTGAAGGGGATTCATTGCATACCACACTACATGGTAACATTAATTTGTCTAAAAAGATGTCTCACTCAGCATTTCGAGACATGATGTATCAAAGAGTATTACATTCATTATGTTCACCAGGAGAATCAGTTGGACTGCTTGCTGCCCAGGTAAATACAACCCCCCCAACATAAGTATGGAATACTTTCTAAATGTCATTGCAGCATTGAAAAAAATAATTTTTTTAAGCTACAAATTATTCAGAGAATATGACATGATTTTTTTCCCGTTAATTCCACGTATGGTAAACATCTTTAAATAAAAATACTGGCATGCAACTTATAAATCAAACGAATAGGATTTTTTTAATATTTCGTTGCTTCAACAAAAATACGGAATAGGTTGTATCCATTAACATAAGTATGGAATATTCCATGAAAAATTTGGATATCAATGAAAAAATTAAACCAATCACTGCTTTTATGCAACTTAGATGCAAATATCAAGCTTCACTACTCATAAAAATACGACAAAATTCAAGGAAAAAATCGTGCACTCCAATAATGTCTCAAAATGGTGAAATACGGAGCTCTCGATTGACCAGAGAAATACCATTAAAAACCTTCATGCTAAAGGTTTACCTCAGAAAGAAATTGCCAGTAAGGTTAAGTGTTCACAAAGTGCAGTATCAAAAATTTTCTTGAAGTTGAAAATGACAGGAAGTGTCAACAACAAACGAAGAAGTGGTAGACCTCGCTGCACATCACGTAGAGATGATAGACAATTACAATTGTCAGAAAAAACCGTTTCAAGACCACAAGAGAATTTAATGCAGAGTGGAAAAGCTGTTGTGTGGATGTATCTGACCAGACTGTATGGCGACGATTGCGAGAACGTCATTACGTTTCCTGCAAAGCCAAAACAATGCCATTTCTAACCGTTAAGCAGAAAAGAGAGCGTCTTAACTGGGCAAGGCAGTATGAAAAATGGACTGTAGAAGATTGGGAACAAGTTTTGTTCACTGACGAATCTAGGATTTGCCTTGGCTATGGCGACAATGTTGGTAATAACGTTTGGAGAAAATCATCCTAAAAATTCCATCAAGACTGTCTTCGTTCATCAAAAAAGTTTCCAGCTGCAGTCATGATCTGGGGTTCAATGTCAGCAAAAGGTGTTGGTACAATGGAAATTTTGACAACTACTGTCAATGCAGACGTTTATTTGGAGATTTTGGAGCATCTGGTTCTACAGGCAGCAGATGATCACTTTGGAGATGTTGATTTTTTTTATCAAAATGACAACGCCTCCTGTCACAGAGCACACAAAGTGAACAATTGGTTGCGAGACAAACAAATCTCACGTTTACTATGGCCTGCCAATAGTCCGGATCTTAATCCAATTGAAAACATCTGGGCCCACCTGAAAACATTAGTGCGGCAGAAGAAGCCACAAAACATCACAGAGTTAAAGAACGCAGTTCGAGGATCCTGGAAAGAAATTCCTCCAGAATTATGTGAAAACCTCGTAGCATCAATGCCAAGGCGAATTAAAGCCGTAATCAAAGCTAAAGGAGGACCGACACAATACTGAAAGTGTATATTCCATATTTTTGTTACACGAAGCAG